>VNJU01002219.1:0-87394 GCA_008042675.1 Drosophila seguyi
ATGAAGAAGAAGAAAAATGTTCTGACTTTTTCGCTTTCTCGGGTACTGTCATTAAATAAATGTTGCCAATGCAGAATGTTGCTGGCGAAAAATGTTGCAGTCAACAAAGGCAAACAGATATATATTCCTATGGCAGCTATATGATATAGTGGTCCGATTTTGATAAAATTAAAACCGAAATTCTGGAATAATACAAAATGGCCATGTCTCAAATTTTATGAAAATATGCGGAAAATTTGCTTAGTTAGGTTTTTTTCTCAAAATTTTCCGATCGGTTCTTTGGCAGCTATATGATATAATGGTCCCATTTTGATAAAATTAAAACGGAAATTCTAAAATAATACCAAATGGTCAGATCTAAAATTTTATGCAAATATCTTAAAAATTGGCTAAGTTATAATTTTTTTCATTAAAATGTACCGATCGTTCCTATGGCAGCTATATGATATAGTCGTCCGATCCGGCCGGTTCCGACTTATAAAGTAGTGAGAGCATATAGAAGACTATCTGCAAAGTTTCATTCAGATGGCTTCAAAACTGAGGGACTAGTTTGCGTAGAAACGGACGGACAGACGGACAGACGGACAGACGGACAGACGGACAGACGGACAGACGGACAGACGGACAGACGGACAGACGGACAGACGGACAGACGGACATGGCTAGATCAAATCGGCTGTTGATGCTGATCAAGAATATATATACTTTATAGGGTCGGAAATGTCTCCTTCACTGCGTTGCAAACTTCTGACTAAAATTATAATACCCTGCAAGGGTATAAACATGTCACAACCAAAGAAAAATTATTATGTCGCATTTATATGAACATAAAAAATATTTAAATTAGCTATTTGGTATCAGAATTAGTTTATCTTTTGTGTTGATCCGAATTAAATTAGTTATAACTTAAAACCATTTGAAAGACTTTGAAATTAATAAATATAATCAGACTATTGTTAAAAATATTGACATTTACCCTGCTTTGTAGCCATTTACTTGGTGGCTTGAATATAAACATAAACATTAACCATCTCGGCCCACTGCTATTTACATTGTTTATCAATGACCTTCCGCTAGTTCTAACCAACTCAAGAGTACTTATGTACGCTGACGATGTTAAACTATGCCTGCAGTATAAGGACAGCTCATGCCAGTCAGACTTACAATCGGATCTTAACAACTTTCAAGCATGGTGTCGTGCTAACTTATTACATCTCAACATATCTAAGTGCAAACTGATGACATTCTCACGTGTCACTCCCCAGTATGCAACATATATGCTNTGGGATTTATTAAAAGGTGGTCGAAGGAATTCGATTCTCCTTATATAACGAAGACTCTCTTTACTTCGCTAGTTTGTCCTATTTTGGAGTTTGGTTCGTGTGTTTGGAGCCCTCAATTTGGATTTCATATCAACCGCATCGAATCCGTTCAAAAAAACTTTCTGCTTTTCGCCCTACGTGGCTTAGCCTGGGATGCCGACCTAAGATTACCGTCCTACGCTAGTAGACTTCTATTAATTAACTTACCATCCCTAGCTAACCGTAGAACGATGCCTGGTGTAGTCTTCCTACACAAGCTAATTCACGGTACCGTAGAGAGCCCCTACCTGCTAGGTCAGCTCAACTTCCACGTTCCCCGACTAACATCCAGAACTTTTATCCCCTTAACAATAAATCACTGTAGGAGTGAGTTTGAGGTACATGAACCCTTTAGGGTCTTATGTACCGATTACAACCCCCTCTTCGACTGTATGGAGGGCAGTGAGTGCCTCCCTCGTCTTAAAACTATATTGCTAGTAGAATTAGCTCGTAATAATGCATGAACCTAAAACTAAAATTTCCTCGTACTTTCCTTTATTTTACTTCTCACGCGTCTATCTAGAACGCGATCGTGCCGTACGTCACACGGCTGCGCCCCTCGGTCGGTTGGGCGGGAGGTGGGCGTGGGACCCGCGCGCAAAAAAAAAAAAAAAATAATAATATTTAACTGTTCAATATTTCTTTTAATTTCGGCAATCAAATAATTTAAAACTGTACCGGAAAATCCGATGGGACTATAGTTACAAGCAGCACTTTTCTAAAATCTCATCTTTAAGTAACCCTGTTACTTATAGGATCCAAAATAATTATTGTAAATGACTGCAGTAGGAAAGTTAGAGCCCTAAGTCCTAAAAAAGATACACACTTTTTCGTAGAATATTTATTGAAATTTGTATATATTTTTTTCGTGAGTCAGCAGATCATATATTTCAGTTCTGTATCGGGTTTGGAAACGGGCGGGGTTTGCGATTTACCGAATGGAGTTCTTAGCCCCTGTTGCCCTTGCCGGAACGCCGTTTGATGGAAGTGCGCCTGCGAGCACCGGCACGACCACGACGTCCTCCACGACGACCACCGCGCCTGCGGCCAGAGCGGCGTCCTCCTCGGCGTCCTCCGCGGCGACCTCCGCGGCGACCACGGCGACCGCCGCGACGACGACCGGCACGAACGATGCGCCGGGCACGGGCGTCATCCTTGTTGGGGCGCACGATGGTGTCCTTGTCGTTGGTGGTGGTGTCTTTGTTCTGCTTGTTGTCGACGGCTCCATCCTCGCTGCGTCCCTCCAGCTGGCTCCTGTCTTCCTCCTGCTCCTGGCGCTCGAGCTCCTGCTCCTTCTCCTGCCCCTGGGCGGCCAGCTCGGACTCCTCCTTGGCGACCAGTTCGGAGTCGCGCCGTGAGCTGAGCACTCGGCTGCGCTGGGCCGCCGCCTCGCTGGTGGCCACCAGGCAGCAGAGCGCCGCCAGGGCGAAGATAAGGGCGTACTTGGCTGACATTTTGGGCTCGGGTCAAACTGTTGCTTGTGGAAGGCCGAAAGTGGTTGTGTTGCTTTAGAGGTGCAGTGCCCTGGGTTTTATACCCAACAAAGATCTGCTAGATCCCCATTGCAGAACTCAAGTAAGCTTCATGGGCATCTGTTCAAATGTTTTCCCATTGCAAGATGTTGCTACACACCTGCCGCTGTATACCTGCCGCTTCCACCCATTCCCAGCCCCGTTTCAGCTGTGTTTGCCTCGGCCCTCCCCCACCGTATCGATGCTGTTCGGCTATTAATTTGATCTTTTGTTTGCCCTTTCGCCTTTCAACTGCATCGCTTTTTCCGGCTCCTCTGCTTACGCTTCATTTCCTTACAAATTGCTTGCCCTCCGGCTGGCTGCCTCCGTTCCGTCCGCAAATAATTGGGTTCGCCTGGTGCTCTAACCATGTGCTAACTCGTTGGTCCATTGGTCCATTGGTTGCTAGCCCCGCTGGCCAGACGGGAAATATCATTTAAAAAGAATAAACGTAAATAATCGAATTGTGCACAAAAGCGTTTTATCTGCGCTTTCGTTTGATTTAGCCGAGCACGGTTCCAGGACCCTTTCCTTTCGGCTGTGTTGGTAATTCGACTGGGATTCCGTCTGTGGGGCTTCCTGAATCTGCACTGCAACAACTTGCAGTTAGACGGGGTGCAGAGGGATACGAAAATTAATTAATTATAAGTACACCTTCATAGATTAGCAGGTATAAATCCATTCTATTTACTTAACTTATATAAATTATCCGACTAAAATAAAATGAAGTAATTATTTAACATTCATAAAATTATAAATATTAGCTGTTGGAATGCATTCAAATTTAGATAGCGAATCATTACCTGAATTTATATATAAACTACTTACTCTCAAATTTGTCGCAATGTACGACTACTTACAGTCCGCGACTTTCAAAAAGTGCAGAGCAAACAGCTTGAAGCGATTTAGTTTCGCGTTTAAATGAATTACAAATTTGCGCTCCGCCAGGAGCTGGCTATGTGGGTGGAACAGGAGCGCAGGACGCTATATATGTATGTGTTTATCTTGGGATATCGGGGATCTTTTGGGCAACTTGCCAGCAATCAAACATATTTATTGCGCTTAAACGCTTTGCCAATAATTTCTGCTTCGGCAGCTGTTGGCGGAACCGGAAGAGGGCGGCGTGGCAGCGGCGAGGAAGTGAAGGTGGAGCACGTGCCGCCGGAAATCACGTGGCCGACATTTGTCGAAATGATTTTCAATTACTCGGCCTAAAGGCACCAGCTGCCGAGAATGAGCTGAACATTTTCTTAAAAACTTTAAATTGATGAGGGCCTGTGACAAGCGCTCAGAATTTAAACAACGCAATGTAAGGGTATTTATTGGACATATTTTATCTAAAATTTCCAGAATTCCTGAATGGGGGGTGTTCCTGGAAAATTAATCAAAAAGGTGCTTAGTGTGAGCACTGGATTTTCAATTTAACTCAACAATAGAAGGCTTACATGTCCCACTGGCTACGAGCTGCATTGTGGTCCACAGCGGACAGTTCGTCAGCTATTTCATGGTCATGGGTGGAAATTCAAAAAAGGGAATCACACATACTCCAGACGCAAGGTGTCGCCTAAATAATTAATACCTATTTAATTTGTGTATTTAAAATCAAATGAAAATTTCAGGCCCTAGCAGCAATTTAACAATCTATTCCGTTCAATATTATTAAACGCCTGTTTAAATTCCGAACCTTTACTTAATCTTTATTCTTTTTTAAATGTTGACAAGCTTCTCTGCAACTAAATAATACTGACATAAACCAGTGCCGGTCCCAGATCGCAGATCACCACACGGCGTCTGAGATGGGAAATCACTGGCTCCAGGCCACGCTCTGACAGCTGAGCCAAGCCAGAACTCTTTCGACCTTTCCACATTCGCCTAAGTTATTTGACTTTCTCCGGGTGCCCCACAAAGGCCCCGAGCAGCAAAAGGGCAAGCATGGGGGCAGGGCGACAGTTTCTGGCCCCTTTTCTTTCTGGAGCCTTGTTGCCAAAACACTGTGCTCTGGCTTGTGCCATTGTTTCGCACGGCGCTTCCCCCTTCAGGACCAGGATCTGCCGTGTGCAGCTGGGGGCCGAGAGCGTGTCAGAGTTTGCATTAGAGCCTGACATGCCTGCAGGGAAAATGGCAGAAACACAACGGAAAAAACGCACTTGAAATCTTGAAAATCGACCGGAATCCGAATGAATTTCACAGATGCTGGAGTAAAAGTTCTGATTTTGAGCCCGTATAAATTATATACATATACATATCTGAAACTATATGTATAAATATATAGAAATTAAGTGCCTGAGTTTCTCCTTCTTTATTCTTCAGTCTTCACATTTGTAAGCAGAAGAAGTTTAAAAATCACAGGACTTTTATTGTTAAGATATTATGAAAGATATTTTCGTGGGATACCAAGTCCATTTTTATATAACATTAAACCATAACCTTTGGTGATTTTTTTCCGTGTGCCAGGCAGCCAAGTAGGTAAAGGCCATTGATGTGTGTTGGTTGTTGTCTCGACTTGATTGAGTTTTATGCACAGTTTACTCCCTCTCTCCCGGAGTGTCGCCTAATAGCCAGCGGGCTAAGCACACGTGCTGTACATCCTTAATTTGACTGACGAGCTGGGGGTTCCAGCTCCCAGATCCCAGTTCACAGCTCCCTCACCACCAGGAGCTTCCTATATTTTTAGCCGGCTTTAAAGCAAACAACTGTCGTCTAAGCTGGATGCCAAGAGTGTGTGCAACTTAAACTTGGCCAAGTGCTTGCGAATGGAATCCTGCGCCGGCAGCCCACTTGTGGGTACTCCAGCGTCATCGTGGCTCATTGTAGTCTGCTCTCTGCTCTCTGCTCTCGGTGCTCACCTTTATTTGCTCTACGATTTATTTATTCAAAAGCACAACAATTTCGCAAATCTCTTTTTCTATATATTGGTGTGTTTATTTATTTATCTGGCTTTTAGCTAAACTTCGAGTCTGGTCTTTTGTGCCAAGTTCCGTTTCAATGGGCCCAGCTCGAGTCGTACTTTCGGGCCATTCATGCTCTGTCTGGCATAATGTGTTCCCCTGGATTCTTGGTCTTTCACTCCCGACTTGTTAGCTCTTCCTCTGCAAGTCATTGCTTCTCTTTGACGTCATTATAATTCGGGAAGCAAACATACTAGCAGGGAGCCGTGTACCACAGTCTATGCAGATAATGCCCGTGGATTGCTGGAGGAGTAATTCAAAATTTGATGGAAAACAAGCTGAAGGAGAATGGGTACTGACAGAGAAGTGCATATTTTATTCAGCAGCAGCCTTTCCTGTCGCCATATAATCGATATTTCCCCCTGCCCAGCCACCGCATTTGCACTTTTACTTCCCTCGCTAAGCTGAGCCCGAGCAACACTTTCAAGTCGGCTTCAATTACACAGCCTTGACAGCCCAGCCCAGCCCGGCGCTCCGGCTGGAAGAGCAAATAAGTGCTTTTCTATTTGCCATCGCCTTTTGTGCAAATTCTCGGCGCTTATGCAAAAGACGACGGCGCCCATTATGCAAGGTAATCGAAGCGCAAAGACCGAGTTGCTGGCCCAGAATCTTCTACTCTGTTTCCCGTCGCTGTCAGTGGCGGAGTACCGATTCGGATTTCGAATGAACTTTTCCGGAGCAGCGGCCAAGACCAGAGCCATTTAATGCATTCGAGAATGAAGACCCAACCGAACCAAGTTCACCACATCAACCCTCACCTCACCCAGCGACCCCTGGAATTAGGCTACAAGAATTATGATTATGATGTGTTCATTGTTTTTATGCGGCGCTCTTTTCCGCTGTGGCAATTTGCCATACTGCGTGGGTAACAACAAGCGTATGAACATTTCGACGCAGGCACACGTGTAACTGGTACTTGGCAACTGCTTACAAATCGTCTATTGCTCCTGCTCTGGATACCCTGTAATGTGGGGGCATGAGCGAAGAGCGTGAAAAATACCCAGCTTCCGAAATGATAAAAAATGATCATTGCATTGTTAAAGACACATTTCTCTGCTTGAGTTTAGCTTAAACCGAACCTTATGTATTACATAAGGGAGTACAATTTAACCTTTTTCATTAAAATCGAACACATAATTATTTATTCGTGTTTTTAATTTATAGATGTAAGTATTAGGTTGAGTTGTAAGGAAAGATTTAAAACAGCATTTCATTGCTCGAGTATAGTTATATACATATATTATTATTTAAAATAAATTAAAATTAATTAAAAATCTACTTCAGAAATAAGGAAAGAATACAAACAATTAATACAGATGATAATAATGACACTTATAACATAAGAAAATTATGGGACGATTGTAAGCAAAAAAATGTTATACACTGGTTTGGGTTAGTTTCCATTAACAAGTCTAAGTCGGAGACATAATTATTATAAATAAAACTCAGAAAAAACTATTATGTGGAGGTATGTGGGAAGTGTAAAAAGAAATTCTGAGCTTTCAAAGCGATTCAAAACCACGCTAGGTTATTGCAGTCAATTACATAGCTACAAAAATAATGGTTCTCAAAAAAAAAACGAAGGCTGTCAAAAATTAGGTTACAAAATCTTGCGTAGAAAAAACTAAACAACAATTTTACTTTATTTGGTATGTGGAATATTACATTGCACACTATACACACCTTTTAATGGATTTTTAAAACTCAAGTGATTTTTGAAGCAGTCTAATATAAATGTCTTTAAAATACACATTAGAGTTAACTTTAACTTTTGAGTTGGTTATGAAATAGTAATAATAATAATCAAGATCAATATATCTTCGTAGGGTATCTGATTAGTCCACCCAAGGTAAGCCTATGAGACCCCGTATGTTGTTTTTGTGTTTTGGCACCAGAGTTTTGTTTACATTTCGTGCTGCTAATCACATGCAAATCCTTTTAAGTCGCAATGACTTTGTGACTTGAGCGCATAATAAGCTCATTTGCAATAGAAACAAGTACACCCGCAGACATCCGCGTGTGTGCGTGTGCGAGGGGTGTGTGTGGAGTGTGCGAGAACAAAATGATTCTGTTTGTGTTTTGAAATAGCTGCAGGTTATTTGGCAGGACCTTTTTTTGTAACTCTGCTGTTGGCGTTGTCGAGGAGTCTCTGTGTGGAAACTCTGGCTTTTATTTATGCTCCTTCGCTGTGTGTGTGCAAATGTGAGGGTGCTCCTCCTACCCACACACTCACACACTTGGCTGGCGTATTAAAATATGAATCTAATGTTCATTTTATACGCGTAATTTACGCTGTGAGGCATTATAAGTGAGGCGCGCAAGGTTCATTTGCACTCGTTCCTGGCAGGAAACTGATGGAACTCCGGGCCCAGGACTTCGTCTGCTGTATGGGAATAATGTTTATGGCAGGCTTCCACATTCTAACTGCTGGCGCAATACACAGGCTTTAATTCAAACGAATCCCCAGCACCTTAAAGAACTCAATACGGGCAATTATTTAACAAATTAATGTGCATTCGTTAGGAGTAAATCTGCATTTTTATTTCACTGGCAATTAGAAACAATAATTTAATTTAATTGGCACGGTGCGATTCCCATCTACTACATTATGCGGTGCGTTAAATTTAATAAACGCTCGCAGCATTTAATTTGAAATATATGATTTATGTGGCATCAGCAGAATCCTTTCAGGCAGTCGCCCACATATGTTTGGCCCACCAATTTGCGCCGCTCTTGAAATGCCGGCTAATTTATTAGCCACCCGCGGGCACCTTTAAAATGTTGTAATAAATGTCACACATGCCTCGACAGCCAGCCCAGCAAGTTATGGCCACGCATTTGTCACACTCGCTCGGCAGCGGCCAAAACGGCTGAAAAAAGTTCGAGTGCAAACGAAACGGAGTGAAAGAACACAAATAAATACGATAAATAAAAATATTTTTAATTAAAATTCCAAATAAGGAGGGCGCACGGTTGAGCATTCACGGCAATAACAGAGGTGTAATTCTCAGAAATAATATCGCTGCGAATTCACTGACTTTAAATAAACAAAATATGTAATCCATTAATTATTGTTCCCCAACATTTGTTTGTTTTATTTTTCTGATAGTAATCCAGTCTGATTTATCTATAATTGTATATTTATCTTGCGTGCTCCAAAATTCACTTGAGTTTTTTAGAACCCTTTAAAATGTGTCTGCATTACAATATGTTTATGTAACTAATTCAGTCTAAATGTGCTTTAAAAGGGCTTAATATACACTCGTACATCTACTCAAGTTGTACAACTATATAAAATTTAGAACATACAGCTTGAAGAGTATCCAAACAGCAGCTTTAAATTGTAACAAGTAAAAACTTCATCAAGTAAATTTTCATTAATTTCATCTTCGGAACGTAAATGAATCAAATTTTCTTCAAATGGGAAATTAAAATGGAATGCGCGAGCGAACGGAGCTGCCAATTATAAGCAAGTGAAATTTATGACTCAAATTTATTTGTTTTCGTTTTCCCGTTTTTGTTTTGTGCGAATTTAAATGAACATTTGAGCGTTTTTCCCAGCACGTTTCGTTCCGTTGGCTGAGCTCGGGGTGGCCTTCGCTGGGAAGGCAAAAAATTGCTGCCGTCTCTCTTCGATTGTTGCAGCAGCTGTTGCACTCCGGGCGCTGATTATATAGTTTTCGCTCCGATATCGGACGGCCGTCGTAAAAGTCAATCTCGTTTGGACATGCTTTGACCCTTTTTATATCCGCAGGCAGCCTCCGCTGATCCTTTCGCACATATGTGCCAGGACGTATATACAACTTAATCGCAGCATTTTCATAAAATTTTATTGAATTTAAAAACGAAGCCCAGCTACTTGGGCAAATATCATTTATTTTATTGTTCAATTCCGGACTAAAGTATTTCTTTGCTCCACGTCCTTTCTTGCAGAACTCCGGCAGGATGTGGTTGCTGTGTCCGGCTTTGATTTCCCGACCGTCCGCCGGCGACTGGCAGCTGTGCCATAAAAACTAAGGCTTGGTCTCGGGGTCCATATCCTTCTCTGTTTGTGGCACTTTGGCCCATTCGTAATGAATGTTTATTGCACCGGACATGTACATGTTTTTGCTCTCCGTCCACCCTGGCCTGCGCCCATCGCCCTTATGATATCTCCTTCTTGGCTGCTCCTCTGTTTTTGTACTCGATTCTGGTCAACAAGACTGCGTAATTGCTTTTGGTTTCTCCTGCTTGCACTGGCATTGTTGTCTTAACGATTCTCCGATTGGGGAGTCAGTCTTGAGGAGCAGGCGGAAAGGCAGCAATTTGTAGGACAACATCGGCAGAGCTCCCTGGCGATTATGTTTCCTGCATCCAGATAAGTAGATGTTTACCTTTGGCCAATAGAATCCTTTAGTTTGTCAATTCTCTGCTAACTTGAGACTCAATTTATTTGCGGCTCTGCAATCCGAATGCAATTTGCGAAATGTATTGAGCAGCTCTAGCTTTAAACTTTTAAGACCCAGCAAAATGCTATAGTTCCTCAATAAATACAAAATACACCTGTCTACGGTAAGTGTTTGCTGTGAAATCTGGACGACGTAAACAAGTGCTTAAGAACTATCCAGGCGGCATATGTAACATTTTAATAATCATAAAAGTCAACAGCAAAAGCCAAAATGCTAACAAAAGAGCCCACAACACAATCTGGTTAAATAAGAATAAACGTGGCCACATATTAAAAAGCCAAGGCAGCCTGAAGTTCGTCGATGATGGGGACGGGCGTCAAAGGAGCCGACAGGAAGAAGCGAGTCCTTGGCGAAAGTAAGTCATTGTTATGCATGACGCCAACTGCCAACTGCCAACTGCGAGAGCCAAAGCCAAGTCGAGGGTTGTGATTTCCATAAACAGCAACAACAAGTGCGGACTGCTGGCAGGAGAAAATATTAAAGATTCTGAAAACCATAATCTTATTGACGTGATAGGATTACACTTTGCTAAGTGAATTAATAAAGTATGCGAGTCTGCGGAGCTGAGGAGCTGGGTGGCCAACTACTTAGGGCGACCCACTCAATATGATATGCACACAATATTGTGGTCGAAAAACGGTCGAACGGGGCAGCGGCATAATAAGTGCGGCTCTGGAACGTGGCCTGATTCCTGACAAGGATGAGGATGAGCGAGGAAACTTTTGCAGTTCTCAACTTTCTGCCAAGTTGCCCACTCGACGTTATTAACATAATTTATCACGACAGCGACACCAGAGCCCGGGTCCGCGCCAAGCAGCCCAATAAGGTAACACTTTTGTTCGGCCCCTCAAAAGTTTGCCAGTTGGCCAGAAACTTTTTGCCGGCGCCCAACATATTCATTACATAGTCATTATGGCCGGCAGAAATTCTTTTCTGTCAACGATTTTATTAACAGCCACCACTCTGAGTAGCCCAGCGTCGATCGCCCGGCGTGCTGGCAAAATAATTATGTCGTTCAACCAATGATTAATCATTGTTCGATTTGCCTGCCTTCAGACTCTTCAGGCTCGCTTGGATTGGACTGGAAGTTGGCAACGAAAAAAGAGCAGAAATAAATTGGCATTTATTGTGATGACTGGCTGCGTAGGCTGGGAGCGGGCAGCAATTTTGACGGCTATACATCAAAATGTCCAACAGTTGCCGAGGACCTGCTGCTGATTGGACCTCGGGGAACACTTAATTCGGTGGGACTTGATGTTGTTTTTGCCGTAAACTCGCTGATATTTGGGCTCAGGAACATGAAGTTTGATTTGTACTTTAATAGACTGACCGCTGAGGCTTAGAAGTCCATTAAAAGGATTCCAAGCATCAATTTGGCAGTGCTATAAGTGACTGATAGCCTTGGATTTAAAAAGCGTATATATATTCAAGTACCATTAGTTTTTTACTACTATAGATAGAGAGAGATCTGCTTATGTAAATACCAGCAAAAACCACAGCGTGGCCTTGGCCAAAGTGTAGAAAAGGTGCTAAGCCGTTCGTTGATAATTCGAAAAGTTCCCAAGGCAGCCAATTGGGGAGCGTCCTGGGCAAGTCCTCCGAGCCGTGGGCCATTAAAAAGTTGTGTACTCCAATTTCAATTGCTGCAGCCGGCCAAGTTGCCAAAGAAATTGTAAACTATGTGCAAATTTGAACTTGGTAGGGCGAGACAAACGACGTTCTGAGCGGGACAAGAGCTGCATCCAGAGTCCAATGCAAGAATCCGAGCAGAAAGTTGTCCGTTTCCATTTTCATTATTTATTTTTGCAGTTGCCAATAAATGCAAATTGCCTGCCAATTATGTTGTTGTGGCCAAGATGATGCTTATTAAGTGGTCAGAAGGGGGAAGTTTGCTCGCTTGACTTTTGTTGCTTGAAAGCGAAACCAAAGTCAGGGAAGAGATTGCCCAAATCATTTGTTCGTCATTTATTGTGCGTTGTCGCCAGCTCGTAATTAATGCAAATTAGATATGGACCTGCGACGAAATGAGTTTTTCATCAAGTCTAACAACTTAATTAGCTCATAAAAATGACGCCCCGAGCTGTTAGCCCGCCCCAGTCCCGCGCTTTTCGTGTTCCTGCGTGTTGCGGCCACTTAAGCGCGGCACAGATTGCCAATGTCCCCAACCGCCTCCCCGGGCTCTCTGCTCCCAATCCGGAAATGCCGCTCGCCGGGCAGGTCGTAGGTCACGGCGTAGGCGCAAAGCTAATTAGTATTAAGTGCTCTTGCGGCACTTGAGGCCTTTCCCTCGCCGGCTGTTCCGGCTGCCGCTCCGCTCCTGCCTCTCCTCGCCATGTTGTGGTTGGTGGATCCATCGTTCTGGGTTTGTTGTCGCCTCGGGTGTGGCAAAAATATTTTTGTGTGTGCGGTCAGTTGTTAAATTTCAGCAAACGTTCACAGCAAACATTTTTGAAGCTTTATGTTCCGGGTGGCCATAGCGAAGCACGGGTTCTCTCTCGAAGCCGAACTTTTATATGAATAGCATACTGTCCTGGTAAAATCTAAAAGTTAAGCTCTAGTTCTTAAATCAGGAATTACCTAAGAAGATTATTGATCGGCTGTATTGCGACTTATAGATTTAATTTAGGGTATCCAAAATTCGTGTAGTCTCCTTCGAATATGAAAGGCCATTGCCATTGGCGGGTTTGTGTACAGGCGATTTAGTACCGCTTGAGCGGACAATGAAGCTATAGCTAAGACCACGGCCATACTCGGCCTTTTTGCTTAATTTGTGAGCCACTCAAATACGATGATGACGACGGCCATAAAAGGTGGCTGAGGTTGCGGGTCAGGAGGTCATTTCAAAAGAAAATTGTTGATGCTCTTGTTTATGAAAGGGACTGACACAGTGTAAAGCGTTTCATTTCGTGATTGGTGTTTAACATGTATTGAAATTTGTATTTGTGGCTTAAATTCAACTTTTATTTTATAAGGATCTTATACATTGGCTTAAAAATGTTTTCGTTGACCTTAAGATCAGTGGTCGCTGCCGCCTCATTTTGCGGATCTTAAGGTTTGTCTGCCGAACTGAAAAGAAGGGTAAGTAAAGATGGATCTTAGGGCTTAGAACTTCAAGAACTGAAAGAGAAATTGAGATTCATTTTGATTTTATTTAATTGTGATGACTTGCCCGGTAACTAGTTAAGATTCAGAAAGGTTAATTCATAATATCCGTCAATATAAACCACTAATTAAATTTAATACGTTGCATCCCTTAAATTCAACGATTTGTAAGCCAGTCAATTATCTTATTACAATCAATTTCTTCCCCCAAACCTCGTTTCCGGCATCCGAGTGCGCACTGTGAGGTCCCGGAGGAGAGACACGTAGTCGCTTCACTTTAGCTCAACTCATTTCCGCTGCTCACATGACTTTATGCAATAACATCCAAATAAAATTATCTTATCAGCCACTGAAGCATCCTGCGTGTCCTGCGCGTGTGTGAGTGTTGGCTAATTTTATTGCATAAAACTTGTGCTTATTGCGTTCCCCTTCCGGGGCCCCTCGCTCCTTCGAAAGAATTGCACGTTCCGGTCATACAATGCGAACGTGACCGCTTGACCCTCGCAGGACGCCTGAGAGATCGGACAGGACCAGCAACATACTCGTCCCGGCCGGTTCCGCTCTCCGGTGACGATGTCCTGCGACATGTCCCATTTCCATGTAATGGCATGGCTTATGGCCAGCAGCAACGTTCCAGTGGCAGCACAAGCAGAATTACAGTAATTCATGGTAATTTTTTGTATCTTTCTGCAGGAGGACGCTCCGTACGAGAATGACAATTTGCTTGTTGCTCTACGGAATGGATCGTAATGGTGGAACAACAAAATGTTGCCACAATGCGAATTTGACGTGCCTTGAACAATATAATTAAAGCCCTGCGGGTGGGGATATCTAAGAATTATAAATTACAAATATTGTATTATTATCAAATACAATATTTGAAATTTATATATTTATATATTTACAATATTTAGCTTCTGATTTCTACATCTATCAATAGTTTTCATTGCGATTAGAAAACAATTATGGCACTTCACAGATTATAATTTCATTCATGAATTCAAATATTAAGCAACATTGAAATCTAAGTCTCAATCAACCATGCACAGGGCTAAGCGAAACCCACCGCCTTCCCACTTATTATCCGCTAGCAGGGACAGGAAGGGCAGAGGAGCTGGCGCCGTAAGCAAATGTGGCTGGCACGCTCCTCTGTTACAACAGCAAATATAAATGCAAATATAGATCCTGTGGCAAGCATTTGTAGCTCGTTACGTACCAACGCCAAGGCACTCACGTAAGGCATATTTACACGTAGCCACTCTTATTAGTTGTATCTAAATATGCATGCATCTTGGCTAGTATCCGTGAGATACATGTGCTCCTGCTTTTACCGAAACGGAAGTGTTGATTTTCATTAAAAGTCGTCAGTTCAATTGGAAAAACGTTGTTGTGGCAAGCTGTGTGTCTGCGTTTGCCGACCTCTGTCAGTGCCATGTTTAACTTATTAAATTAGCCTGCTTGAGTGGCTCGGACTGTGGCTGGGTGCCGGCTTCTATCGAAGCCAAGTCAAATGAAAATTGTTGATTATTTTCTGTGCGCTCCATCAGTTTGGAAATAAGAAATATTATTATTAAAGATAGATAAACGGACCCACAGCGAGTTGAATCCTATTGGCAAAAATGGAATTTGCTGAAAGTACTCTTGCCACCTGACGGGAAACACAGGCCTCTTCCAATTATGATTTATTAGTTTCATCACCGAACGCAATATTTTGAAAAAGAGACATGGCCTGTTGAGGGAATGTGGGGCGGCAGGCCGAGCTGCCAGCTCCGGCTGACAGTTGCATTCGGAGATAAGCAAGCAGAAGTTTCGGGCTTTCCCGCAGCACACCAGAATTGCAATCCGAGGAACAGTTCTGAAAGGGACTGCAGCAGTACAGTTGTCGCACTAAATTCAAAGAGCGGACACAGGCTAATGTCGCTCCGAGAGAAAACATTAAATTTAATATCCTAGCGGATGGCGAACCAAATGAAATTTAAAACCAAATTTCCAGTCACACATTGCCTCGCCGACCGCCTCTTTGTGCATGTGGACAGGCATCGGCTTGGCTTGCATAGAGCAGTTGATATAGTGTAAATATTTTGACATGGCCGTATGTTGTCACAATCATGCCTGTGTGTCCTACGACGAGTGTTTGTTCGAAATTCGGCCATTGTCAAGCCGAAGATGGAAAGTTTATTTGTTTGCCCATGTCCCAGCACTTGCTGTTAATTTGTTAAAATTTCACTTTATAAATAAAATTCAGTTCTGGAATTCGTTTTGACCAGCCGAACTTGTACGTGGGCGCCCAAGGTTGGGTTGGGTCCTGGTTCGGGTTCGGGTTTGGGTTCGGGTTGTCGTGCCGTAAGTTTTCCAATTTGCATAACTTCCGCAGCAGTTGGGACTATAAATATGCAAAGGGTTTTACGACCGCACTATATGCAAGTGCCTCAAGAAAGCGTTTTCCCGCCTTGCCGCCTTTCCTCCCAGGATGAATGGCTCCCGGTTTCTGTTTTCTGTTTTCTGTTTGTTGTTTAGTTGGTTTCAGTTGCGCTTGAATTGAAATTGAAGTGTCCTAAATCGTAGATGGCGCTATGAAAACTGTTTGCATAGCAGATGAGTACTAAGCTCTGTATTTTTCGAATAAGCTGATAACCAAGTCAAGGAAATTTCAGTCTTTGCGGCAAAGGTAACACCCAAAATGGAAGGTGGACAGTGTTTAGGGAGTATGAAATAGAAAATATAACATTATTGCTTTACTTCCTTACGCTATTGAAATCTCTGCAAAACCATATTGTATACATTTTCTATAAAAAGTACCAAAAACTGATAAACCTGTAGCAATTATTGGCAGAGCGATAGAAGATCTGTAAAAATATATGGTTTATATATTCTGTGGTATATTTTCTTGAATGTTTTTTATCAGACGTATACCATATTCCCCGAGGTTTCGTCAGTTTCTATAGAGTCCGAATCCTAATTTAAATTAAATAATTATTCATTTGGACAACTATATCAGAAAGTTCTAAAATGGTAATAATGTTATATTTATTTATTTATTTATATTTATTTTTTATATTTAAAGCATTACAACCAGATTAAACACAAACATTTTACCTCAGCTTTTAGACTTAGATTCTAGTCAGCAGGACAGTTGGCACTTAACCAATTGTCACCAAAAAACATACATATATATATTATATCCTCCTAACTTTGACGCGTGTCTTACATTTCGATCGGAAAATTATAAAAATATAGCTCTTTGGAACACATATGCTAGCTTGTAGTGGTCGCGAAATTAATGAACAGCAACTTGTCATCAACAATATCCAAATCGAGTCAGACCCTCCGATTCCATCATGGGATTTGATCTCAACAGTATTGTGGGCATTGTGGACGAGGAGCTGGTCTGTCCGATTTGCGGCGACGTTCTGGAGGACCCAGTGCAGTCCTCCGGCTGCGAGCATGCCTTCTGCCGGGGCTGCATCGAGAAGTGGATGCTGGAGAAGCAGATCTGCCCCGTGGACCGCTCCGACCTGATGCGGGGCCACCTGGTGCCCGCCTCCCGGCTGATGCGCAACATGCTGTCGCGGTTGAGGATAACGTGCAGCTTCGCAGATAGCGGCTGCCTCGATCACTTGCGTCTAGAGGACTACCGGTGCCACGTGGCAAGCTGCGAGTACAATCCAAAGGTAGCCGTGGAGTGTAGCAATGGCTGCGGCATGAAGGTAAAACCTTGCATAATGAAATTTAGAATCTCGCAGGTCGAGACCCATTTGACTTTTCACACGGATTGTATCTGGCAGATGTTCCGCTAACTGACTAAGATTTAAATTAATATCCCTTTATTAAAAACGTGATAATAGTCTGGCGACGAGAGCATTTTCGTAATTATTCCATTAATTTAACTATCAAGAGCGCGTCAGCTTGACATTTTTAAGAAAATTAACTTTATCTATTTAATATTAAATATCGTCAACTTAATTGAGTTTTACAAGTATATAGCATCTACTTCTAGTAACTTCTTCGGACGTATAAGAATATAACTAAGCTTATAACTATTTTACTACAACAATTACTCAGTTTGTAGCATTTCTGGTACCCTTAAAATTCCATTAAACCTAATTTTGATAAGCTGATGAATTGTTTCCCTAAAAATAACAACGTTCCGATAGAACTATTCGGAATCCTTATCGACTGTTAAATACCCGGTAGGCAAGCTTATTTTAATATTATTTTTATATTAGTTTCTAGACTTTTCCTTTTGATGGCTTGATAAGCTTATATTCTTTTCTTAGGTGCCCAAGGACGAACTAGCCACACATAACTGCATCTTGGAGCTACGAGAGCTGGTGAAGAGGCAGCAGGGCGAGATTGTCGATCTGAAGAAGGCGCAGGGGAGTCTGGAGCTGCGCATCGTGACCCAGCGCAGGGAGTTGGAGCTGCTCCAGTATTACGTCACGGCACTGCGTTCCTCCAACCCGATGTTGCGCAACATCGGCGAGCAACTGGACCGCTACTCGCTGATGCAGTGGGGCAACGGATTGCCACTGGCCACCGTCCGCACCTGGGGCAGCCTGATCTCCACGCCGGACACTCCCATGCATGTGACAGTGCGCGAGTGCCTGTGCTCCTCCGGCTGCCCGATGAACCTGGTAAACTTGATGGTGGACCGCTGCCACGAGGACCACTGGCCCGACGGCCTGATGAACCTGGACGTCCGCCGCGAGAACTACAACCGCCTGCCGCTGTACGTTACTCATCTGCTGCCCTCGCTGGTTACGGGAAAGCAGTGCGTGGTTGTGCTAGGCGGCGACAACACCCATATGCCGGAAAACCTACGCCCTGTCCTTGGTCTGGTCATGATCTTCGTTGATGGAGTTGAGGAAGTGCAGCAAGATCCGCTGCCAGACAACGAGCTTGCCTGAGCCCACTTGTATCTCCCTGGTCAAAATTCAGTTTGTTAACGTACTCATTACCGATAGCAACATCCCTGCGTTTTTCATCTTCATCCAGGGAATGAAGCAAAGTTGCTTTTAGTGTCTTGATTCACATTGTTTTTTGCGACCCCTCCTGGAACTATCAATTAGAATAAATCTCAAAAAAAAAAGAACTAAAGTGATGTTAGCACTGAAGTCTAAAAAATATGTTCCATATTTAAAATACTTTGGCGTTTTCCCCATATAAATATCATAGATTTTATCTATCAAACCGGTACTACCCTCACAGAACCTCCTAAGTAATGCGTTCTTGAACTACTTACACAAAAAATATAGGATACTCACTGCATTCTCTAACAGCTGATTTATTTTCTTAATAACTTGGTTCTTTTAAAATGATTAATATTTTGGCATTAGGATGAACAAGTACAAGCACTCAAAACAGTTGCTGGCGGAAAGTTATTTATTCAAAGCGCTTTTAAACATAGGCAAACCTCTTACATGTACTTTTTGCAGTGAAATTACGTTTAAATGGAGAAATAATATGCCAATGAAACTGGCCCATTATAAGTGATTTTGTTGGATCTTTGTCCTAACTCAAATATTCCTGTCACGCTTGAAGTTATGCTTAAACGACTGAACCTATTTAAGAGCAGCTTATGAGTGCAGTTATACTTTTTGAATGAAAAGTAGGCCGCCATTTTATGTAGTCTGATCTAGAATTGACAGTTTTTCCTCCAGCAATTACGCGGCAATTACGGGGAAATTATAGGAGCTCAGAGCAGTCTCAGTTTCCTGACAGTACTCGGCGAAATTAAATAAACGCATAAGCCGGGGTGGAGGTTGCTGGTCGGGCGGGTGCCTTGTGGTAGGTGCCCAACGCCTCCGCATTGGGTAAAACTTGTAATGGAAATGGTAAAAGTTTGCACTCGGTTCGTGGCAGTTGGCGACACCATTTACCAAACTTTTACAAATTGTACAAAATTTAATTCCCCAAGTGTGATGTATTTTTTGGGGCTATTACCATTTTCAGTGTGCTATTGGAAGTGGGATCTTAGATCAAAGGAAAATTAATGACCTGCGAGAGGCGTTGCTTGTGCCTGCGCAAATATTGTCCACTGAATGTACACAAGAATTCAACAAAATAGACACCAAATTAGTGTCAAATCAAACACGACTCTTTGAACTAATTAAACGGCATAGTAAACACAAAGGGCAGGCACGGCTAAGTTGATTAGGCCAAGTCGATAGACAAAGGACCAACTAACTAACCGCCTAATACCACACCTAATGCAATGATAGATGCTCGTACCTGGGAGCCCTGACCCTGCTGCTGTGTCTGCTGCAAAAACCAAAGCTTAATGCAACAAAAGCCGAAACTTAATTAATATTTACATGGCAGCAGTCCTTCGTTGAGGGAAGAAAGCCGAAAGCTTAGAGATACTCCACCTCTCGACGTTATCTCCTGTGCGGGGCTGTCATGTTTGCATATGTGCAGGCGCCGCTCTTACTGAAGGCTCCGGAAAGTGCCGAGCCACTGCAAAGGCGATGCAGCTGGGGCCTGGGACTGAGGATGGACGGGGGCTCCTGCATGGTTGCTAGAAATCAATTCGCATTGTTAACCCATGATTGGATATTATTGATTCAATTTGCAGCCAACCGACCAAAACATGTTTTATGCATGTCCGTGCTCCCCCTCCGTCCCTGTCTGGCGGTGCATGTGTGCCGATAATGTCCTTATGTATCGATAATGGTGCATATGCACGCTCGCACACCAACACCAAGCCCGACTCCGGAGTTTAATTTAAGCATCGGTTTACTCTGCGGTACAGTGGGCCATGGTTAATGGCTTGCTAATAGTAATAATATTATGTATGGGCAAGCAGATCAAGTTCCTCATGCAAGATTTCTTTCTAATGTCAAATTATTAAAGACTTTGGAGTAGAAGGCCGTTTCTACAACTATCGTAAACACAACTCTGTTTTCTTAATGAGAATAATAATCAATGTGAAAGAAAATAAATGACAAAGTGCTGTTCAGATCCGAATTGTGCTGAAAATCGCTGGCACAGGCAGTCAGCATTCAGTATGTTCCATAATAGGCTTTTAGAAATTATCTGTCGAGCCGAGGAAAACCGGGTTCGTGTTAGTGTTAAGTCAGAGATTACGTTAAAGAAAAGAAAATGTTCTTAGCAGAGGGTTTATCGGTTCGAAAAATTAATACAGTTAGAGCCATCGCTCTAAATGTGCGGTCGGATTATCAGATTTGTCGATTGTGTAAATGTTAAAGTTAAAATTGACAGAGGCTCGACTCCCACTGAAATCTTTTTTGGCAAGAATAAATCGTTGCCGTGATTTAAGGGAGGCAACTAACTATAGGTTTATATAAGGTGAGATGAGTGTCCTGCGCTTTGAAGCACATTGCCTGCATATCAGCACTCGGTTTTTCTATCTCGTTGCAATAAATTTCAAGGAGGGTAGGGAACTGACTTTTTTTACGATAACAATATCAGGATTTTTATTTTTATTTTTAAGTAAGATAACTTTTAGTAACATTTCAAATAAAGACTATATAGTAAGCATCTTATTTAAGGATAGTTAGTTCGGTTTATGTAACCAAAAGAGTGCTATCAACATAAATTTACTGAGTTTGCCTACAAATATGTCTTGCCCATGCATTCAATTTTCAGAACTATTTGTTATGCGAATACCAATTTTCGAGACATTTGCAGCTGCTAGGATGTTATTAATAATTCTAAGTGCTTCCTACTTTTTCCTTGTGTCCGAATTGAATTAGCATCTGTATATTGTCATAGCCTAAAGACGGCATAGAGGGAATCGCAGCTGAAAACCCAGAACTGATCACCTAAATCACGGAACCAAAACAATGAAAAATGCGACAAAATATCTACATATATGCGGTTCTTCGTCGTTCTGTCTGAAAATATGAAGGGACAGCAGCTAAAGTACAATACAAGAACCGCAGAAAATAAGTGTACCGACTAATAAATTCCTATCTACAATTTGTTAGAAATTTATTAAAGTTTTCGGGTCTTAATTTAAAGTATTTAAACGAATCTGTATTTTAATCTGTCTTTTAGTGGGGAAAAATCATTGACTTTTGGTCGGGTATATATACCCGTGTGATTCAAAACAACCGGGTATAAAAGTGCAGAAACACACACAGCATAGCAGTAAATTGGCGGCGATAAAATTGAAACCCGCTGGAAGCTGCGCTAACCGTTTTAGCCCACAGTGTAGACCGTAACCGTGGACCCCAGAGAGCCGCAAAGTCGAAGCAAGGAAATCGGCGCGTTGAGTTGTGAAAGCCATACGGAAACGGCGGACGTAACTCGCCGGCTGCAGGCCAGAAAAGAGCCACGGAAAGGCCATTAGGTGAGCTATTTTTTGCCGTGGTCGCCGTTACCTGCCGTATTGAATCGCCGTTGTGGGAGGCAATATTTAGGAGCTTCGATTAGGGTAGATTACCAAATATCTCAATAAGGCTGTGTGATCGGCTGGTAGGTAGGTAACTGTTCGGGGAAAGCGGTGACTTAGGTCGGCACATGTGGTGATAGCATGGAACTGATTGGTATATGTTTCGATACATATCTCGAAATTTATACTTTCAACGTAAGAATAGTTAAATGTATTAAGTTCTTGGCGTAAGAATCAATCCATTCTTTTTTTAGACTTTGATAAACTTTACATTTTAATTGGGCCTAGGAAACAAAAACATTGCTAAAATAATGGAAAATATTTATTATTTAAAAACATTAGTTCCTATATTCTTCGTCATTTTAGGACACTTTTTTATGACATTTCATTAAAATGAAATATTTTACAAAAAACATTTGTAAATATTGAAAATATCCTGAGTTTAAAACAAAATATTTCATCAGAATGTGTGCTATACCATTCCATGTACCCGACCATTGACCACAATCATGACCATCAATTTCGGTTGTTTTGCGGGTGAGAATGCAATAAAAATGTAATGTCATTTATTGAGAACACATTAATTTGATTAACGTACAAGCTGAATGTCTGGATTTATTTATTTTATTCGAGTTCGAGAGTTCCTCAAGCAGACAGGTATGCAATTTATTTGTTCAAGAAGCACCATAATTTTTCTAAAGAACGAGAGCCAAAGTCTTAGAAAAAGAAAAAAGTTCGACCGTTAATGTCAGTTCTTTAGTTGTTAATAAGACCTTTTAATTGTTTTTTTTTCTTTTATAAAAAAAAACGCTTTATTTCTATTAACGAAAGGTAAATTTTTAATTTTAAGTTATTTTTATCAAGATAAAAAGAAGCGCTGTTTTTTTTCTCAACTTCTGAAAATGTTTGCTTTTGGCGTATATTTGCCAACCACTTCAATTGTCGGCTGCAATTTGCGCTCCAAATGCAATCAGCTTGTCTTTTTCTTGCCTGATTGTTGCTAATGCGCTTCAAGTATCAGCATGCCACGCCCACACAGTCGCTCACATGAATCAATTGCCACTAGATGGTCCCATAATGCCATCTCGAGTGCCTTTGGTAAGGGCTTGAGTACGGCTCCCGCTCCCGCTCACCATCTTTTGGTGCTGCAATTTACTCGAATTGCATAGGGAGCAAAAAATTGAAGCACCCGCTTAATACCCACACTTTTGGGTGTCGTTTCTCGCATGACAGCAGCAGAACGCAGCAAACGCTCTCGGATTTCAGCTAAATGCTTATCCCAAAGGAGCTATAACTGGCTAGCTGGGAAATTGGGCTGGAGTGGATTGCAGGGGTATATCCACACTTTAAAAGACATTTACTCACTTTCCAGAGCTCTGTCTAGATTAGGGTTAAATTAGTTTCATTTTTTGTTCAAATAAAAAACCACTTTAAAGTGATGTAAGCACTAGAATATTTTACTTTATCAGATGTGAGTATAATAATAGTGATGCGACTTAAATAATATGAATCTCGAATGGCAGCATTTCTATGTGTTAAAAAAACTTAAGACAAATAAATACACTTTTATTTACGTGACTCTTTTATTTATTGCAAGGATTGAAGGATGTGTAATATATATTTTTAATAGATTTTTTGTGTTACTTAAATAAATTACCTAAACCATACCCTTACCACCGATAGACTCTTACTTCCGATTCACATCAGCTGAGCATGATTAATTGTTCTTTATTCCAAGCTTTAAATATTCAAAATAAAGTACCAAAAGTAATATTTCTATTGCGGTTCTTAAATAATTAATATTTTTATTTTAATTATTATATCATTTTCAATCAAATCTAAGAAGGGCTTTGTTTCGTCAACAGAGCAGTGTGTTGTGTCCTTTGCTAGCCGTATTTATGGAAACTCGTTGAGGTTGACTGATGCTCCTTTTTGTCTATTTTGCAGGTCATCACCGGATTATCCCAGTTGGGTCCTCTCCCTTTGACCAATACCCGTGACCTCTAACGCCACTGTCATAATGTATCGTAAGGACCGGTGGAATTCGTGCTGGTGCTCTGATAAAAAGTTGGTCACGTTAAAGAATTTCGGACTTGTGGGACTGTGACGCATACAACTTTATTTTCCCCCTGGTTTTATGGAGTTACCAGTGTTGATTATTTTATTCATAGCCAAAACTGCCTGCCTCTGAATTTTCTATTTAGTTAAGAGCCCAGCTGTGTGGTTAGCTATTCTCTGGTCAGCTGTTTGGTTTTAAGTTCCGAGTTATGTTTATCTAAATGATACCAGCAGGCAACGCTGCGTATGTGGAATATTTTTTATTGTGGTAAGCAGTCGCTTGTTGCCAGTTTCCAGTTGTGTTGGCTAGCTGCTTTTGACGTTCACTTGGGGCCTGGAGTCCGAGGGTGGACAATGGCAGTTCAGTGTGTTTCAGCAGATAAGCCAATTTATGCAGTTGTTCCTTTTGAGTATTCGTGTTAATTTGGTTGTGAAAGGTCTGAGCTGTAGAACGTTATGGTTCTGTCCGTGTTGTTAGTTGTATCAGCTCACTGGTCCTACTGTTGGGGTAAGATTTGGTAGAAATAATAAAACTTTCTCAGCTGTTGTCTCAAGAGTTGAATTTAAAGAAACATTTATCAATTATTTCTTACTGTGGTTTTAGGTAATATTCAACCAAACGGACATTCTATTTTAAATGAAAGTAATTTTTTCAAGATATTTGAATAACAGTGAACCATTTAGTAAGTAAGTTCTTTGGCAATCCTTAATGGGCGAATAATCATCCGCGCTTAAGAGCAAAGCATCGGCTGGACACAATGAATCCCTTCCGAGTGGCTTCCAGTGGAGCACTCTCTTCGATGCCGAGGAACTCAATCTCTCCACTGGTGAATTTCGAAATTCGAAAAGCCGACTGTCTACCGAAAGCCGAAGCCTCGAAACGACACGAAGTGCCAGCGTCGTTTGGGCCACGGCTAAGGATTTTCCACCAATGAAGGTCGGCCGTCCGCTCAGTTGTATCTCGGGCTTTCAACTGAACGGACGGCCTGCGCCCAACGAGGGTCGCCACGGAACTATCTGACACGCGCTAAGCGAACTCCGAACAGCGATCCAGCGCGAGTGTGCCCACGAAATGTGGCTCGGTGTGTTGTCGCAGTCCTTGCCGTTGTCGTTGGTCCTGTCGCTGTCATTTGCCGGATTTTGCCAGCCCTCGCCAAAGTTGTGAGCGAGTGAAAGTTATAGTGCGATTCTCGGCCGGCAGCCCCGGTCACCACATTTGCATTGCTGTCGAAATCGCAACTGCACTTGCGTGTTTAACTTGAAGTAATTACCAACTATTTTGTCGTAAATCAATTCCGCCTGTCCCATCAGTTTGACCACTCCCCCCGGGCGACATTTGTTTGTGATCTAAGCAAAGAAAAATTCAGATAAAGAGACGAGAATATCATTGATCGTAGAATATATTTGGATTTTACTTGGTTTTTCAGTCGACCTTATAACGACCACATCTAATATGCATATTACTTTCCGGACGGAGAAATAAATGCATTGAACTATTTTAATTTATGGCGTAGTCGAATGTGTTGGTCATTGCGGTGCAGATTTCTAGCTCATATTTTAAACCTCTCTTTGCCTTTGGCTTACAAAACATAAAAGTTACATTCCTGTATAAAAAGTTAAATGGGTCTTCTAGTTAGCACCCCCAAATTGTAGCCTTTTTCAGAAATTAATTGTGAGGAAACTGGACAAGATAATGACATTAAGTTTGAACTTAACAAAATGAAAATTTTAATGTGTTTAGCGATTCATTCGTTTATGATAAGCGGTCAAAGAAGTGCTGTAAAGATTGTAGGGGTAAACTTTTTGGTATCACATCTACCCTTACACTTGTCTGAAATGAGAAAAATGAATGAAGGAATACGTTTTTTACCAAAGCCTTTATATGGTCTTTTCATATCATCTATATTAAAAATAATAATTAAAAAAAAATTAAGTAAATTTTATGACTCGCGCGAACTTTAAAATTTTATTTAAAAAAAGAGCCTAGATATGTATATTTCTTAAGGACTAATAATGTAAATCTCCTAACTAGGTAGTAAATAACTTTATGAAATTGATTTTTGTTCGAAGCCATAAAAATGGTTTAATAGATTTTATTGAAGTTTATGTATACAGCTGTCTTTCTAGCATTTTTAAAACAGTTTAAACACAATACGATCGCACATAACTTTTTTAATGTTTCTTTCCACACAAATTTGTTGTATTAAAAAGTTTTGCATTTAAAAAGTACCTTCTGATTTTGATCTCGACTATTAGTACAAATAGTATTTTTCAATGTTGAAAAGAATAAGGCCAAGCAGATACATATATTCCTATGCCAGCTATATGATATAGTGGTCCGGTTTTGATTAAATTAAGCCGAAATTCTAGAATACTACAAAATCCCCTTATCTCAAATTTTATACAAATATGTTAAAAATTGGCTAAGTTATAATTTTTTCATTCAAATTTGCCGATCGTTCAATTGGCAGCTATATGATATACTATAATGTCGTCCGATTTAAAAAAAAAAATTAAAATTGAAATTTTATAATAATACAAAATGCCGATATCTCAAATTTTATGCAAATAAGTTAAAAATTGGCTAAGTTATAATTTGTTCATTCAAATTCGCCGATTTGGCCCGTTCCGACTTATATGGTAGTGAGAGCATATAACCTATCTGCAATGCTTCGTTCAGATAGCTTCAAAACTGAGGGACTAGTTTGCGTAGAAACGGACGGACAGACGGACACAGAATACACACAGATGGACAGACGAACATGGCTAGATCGACTCGGCTGTTGATGCTGATCAAGAAAATATATACTTTATAGGGTCGGAAATGTCTCCTTCACTGCGTTGCAAACTTCTGACTAAAATTATAATACCCTGCAAGGGTATAAAAATATCTCAAAATTGCCAACATAAAAAAATATCTCAAAATTGCCAACATAATATATAAAATGTTTAAAATTGAAGATGTTAATTTTTGTTACTTTTGATTTTCCGGCTACTATGTTTTTCTATTTGATATTAAATATATACATTTTTGTTGAGGAGAAGTGGACTACATATTTGATATTTTACACTACACAGGAAAGTTCAACTTAACAACAATTTATGGGTTTTACACTCGAAACAAATTGAATGTGACTGTAATACCCTAATTTGTTTGCAATTGTGCAAACAACCGCAAAAATTCCAACACAAAATCCTTTTACTGGAATTCAACGAACTAAATGGCCATAAAAACCGCTTACGAATAGTGGTTGAGGGGCGCGGTTGCAGGGGAGCAATGCCAATGCTGAGACACAAACAAAGGGCCGCCGTGTAACCAGCAAAATAATTTGCTGCAATAAATATTTGAAAATCCAGTTAAGCGAAACATTTTCGTCACGAAGAGGCCAACTGGCCGCACAGTCTAAGGCTCCGCAAAAAATGCACTGACGACCGGGATGGGTTCAGCGGTTGTTGGTTGTTGCACAGCTCCTGGCTCGAGGCGTCGGGCTGGTTATTTCGCCTCGCGAAAGAATCTGGCAAAACGTAGAGGGTATCCCAAGCATTTCCGACAGACACTTAAAATGCTACCATATTTACTAACGGCTTATCTAATAATCCGGATGAAATTCGGATGACTCGGCTCAGAAGTCAGGTCAGGCTTAGATGCACGACGTTTGCATAAAAAGTAAAGTAAAGTTGAAGAAATAGTTTTTTGGTAAAAATATAAACAGTTAAAATATGATTCAAAATTTCAGTTATGATAGACAACTCCGATACCGTATCAATGTTTGTAATTATAAATGACGCGTAGGAACACAAATGTATCTTTAAGGGAATATAATCAAGCCTTGACAACGAACCGGTTGATTTCTTCAGACTTATCTTATAATTCTAAATTCTAAAACGATATAAGAATTGGAAAGAAATTTTATGATTTAGAAGATTTAGATTTCCTCAGCAGTATTAAATGCCTTGTATTTATTTAATACAAATCTTTTGTTATCTGTGAATTGAAGTCTAGCTGAGTTTTCAATTTTATTATTTAAAAAAACTATAAAAATATAGATTTTAAAGGGTAGAAAGCTGTTCTATACAGGTAAATTTAGGGTTCGCCCTTTTTTTGCTGTGGCATTTTCATGCAGTTCCTGCTTTTTGCATGCCCCTCATGCCACTGGAAATGTTGCTTCTGCTGCACGCCGTGTTGCATTCTGTGGGCTGCCTGTGCTTTGGGCTCCTTCGGCTTTTGTGTCTCCATACCGGACGCTTTAATATTAAAAGCGTTTAAATTCGTTGTTCGTTTCGTCGCCATTGTTCCGTGTTGTGGCATCAGCCCCAAACCGAAACCGATTCCAGCCCCCAGCGATATCCGCTAGTGTGTCTTAACCCTTTTTATGCAAAAGGGACGGTTCTGAAGTAAGGCTTTTACATTTGATTGGAATTACATTTTTTTTTAATCATTACACACAAAAATGTATTGCAAATTATTTTATTTTCATCTCCACATATGTGTAGTTCGATTTCAGTACATTAGAATACTACAGTTAAGCCCCTAAGAATAGAAGAATATTTAAATAAGTCTTTTTTAGATAAAATATATAAAAAATATAAATAGGATTTTGAAACATTCCTGCTTGATTTTCCTGTTTAAATTAATTAATGTTTATATTTTTTTGTCCTTACTTAATCGATTAAAGTTCTCAGTCCCCACGAGACCATTTCTTCACTTTCGGCCTATCGCTCTTGATATTTGTAAAACTAGTTTCGAATCGCATGACACTTTCCGTGTTTTATGTTCTTTTTTAACGACTTCTCGTTACACGATGAATTGTCCTTAAATTTTTATTATAACAACCTGGTTAGTTTGGTACTAAGGGGTTAAGAGAAGTTGGGCTTGGACGGAGAGCGACTATTGGACAGCTTTGCGGAGCAACACTAACAAGCTTTGTTATGTTTCACTGTCGTTCTGTCGCTGCTGCTGTTGCTTTTGCTGCTGGCGCTGCTGTTGCTTTTGAGTTTGTGTTTGAGTTTGCTCAACATTTTGCCAACTGTGCGAGAAAGTCGCCCGCAGCGTCGGAAGCGGAAACGGAAGTGTTGCCATTGCCATTTTGCTGGCTGGCATCGCCATTGCATTTTCGTTGTTCTCCACTCAGCTCCGCACCGCTCAGATCGCCGTTTTTGCGTGTGCCAGGGATATTGTTTTTGCCCGTGCTCTTCGATAAAACTTCTTTCTGGCTTTCCGCTGGCTAAATGTTGCCAGGCACTGTCCGCTTTCGACAGGGAGGGGAGAGTTAGCGGAGTTTGCCTTTTGCACAAAAGTTTCTGACAGGTGGTTTGTATGTTACGTGTTTGCTGTTTACTTTGTGTAATCATTTCATTTGTCAGACTTGATTTGCCAACCGGCACTGCGTTGACAGCTTGACATTGCAAATTGAGACTCTGACGAAAAAAAGGGAATTTCCACGGGCTAAAGGTCGAGTTGAGGAACGCGATTCTTTGTTGCGGCTTGGTGTAATTAATCGGTGAAGCTTCAGGCATTTTGTAAGTGTACCAGAAAATCATAAAAGAAGTTAAAAAAACGCGTTAGTAAACGGATATATCCGAATTGTAAAATTGCTGTTGTTTTACTGGAAAAATAGAACGATTGTAGATAAAACTTGCAGATGAGAGGAGGGAACATTTGTAATAAATCTCTTAAAATTTTATATATATACTATATATATATATATATATATATTTATACTAAGCAACTAAGAATTGGCCAGATCGGTGAATTGTTAAAGTAGGTAAGTTTATTTATAGGCTTTGTGGCTGTTAATAAGTAGCAAAACACATACAACCACAACCTGTTGCATCTTTATATAGATTTTCAGAGCATATTTTACAGAAGTATCTGATAACCATTTCGCCCTTTATATTATTTCTAAATTTATAGCAATCTGAAGTTCTTTTTTTTACCAGGCTACTCCTGAAAATGTTATTCCTTTTGATTTTCGAATAGGCACGAAGCATTTTTTTCATATTTTCAGCTTAAATTCTAAATGAAAATTAAGTTAATAAACAAATAAGGTAAGCGCGTGATCGTTAACTAAGAAATTTATATTTGTTTTTTGAATGTAACTTAAGCAATTTTAATAAGGGGAAGAAGGGTTTTCTGATTAATGAATCAGATAATTAGGCGACATTTAATTTAGAAACTTGTATATGCTATTTTTAAACGCCTTATAGCACGTTGCATTTATTTTATATCTTGTCTTCTATTAAAATTAAGAAACTTTTGAAAATTGTGTTTAATTGTGCTGTGTTCCCATTAAATAAAAATTTGTTTATCAGTATTTGGAATTAAAGATAATTAACCTTAGGCCACTCTATTGATATATTGAATATTAAGTTCAAAATTTTTTCGGCTTGTATTGAATTTTCATAGACCCCATTTCTCTGAAGTTTTTAACTGACAACTTTGATAGAAATTCTCAAGAATATTCAAACCGTTAAGACGAACATCTTAAAGACCTAAGTTAAATTAATAGAGGGGTAAAACGGAATTTGCGTCGACAAATCGAATTACTGTCTGCCTGCTGTCTGAAGATATTTAATCCAACTGAGCCGAGTTTAAAGGCCTCAAATTAACGCACAGCAAATTAACTTGGCGGCAGGGGGGTGGGAGTATGAAATCAAAAGTAAAACAAACAAATGTCGTCGAAAGTCAAAAGCCGAAATCTTAAGGCCAAACTATGGGGGAAAAGCGCGTGTAAACAGCACCAGCGACGGCAGCAGCACCAGCAGCTACTTTGACTTTCGCCAAGCATCCGGACTCGGATCCGGTGGAGGGACTGGATCCGGGTGTGGGCTGGAGTCGGGGCCTGGCTCCGCGTTGAGCGCTGGCAGGCCCGCACGTCATCATCATCATCCAACTCATCATCGTGACGCGCCGTCTCAATCGCTGTTGGTGTTGATTGCCGTTGCTGTCGTTGCTGATTACGAGCCGTTTAAGTGATTAAAGGTGAAATCGTTTGCCAGGCCGCTAACCGCCCTCCCTCCGAAGCTCGAATATTTTGCCAACGCATTTTGAGTGTGGAACATTTCCCCTTTAACCGTTGCAGAAGAAAAACCAGCCAAAGGATTTCCAAAGCCATGGCCGCGCCGCACTGGCCGCCTCGTCCACGCCCACGGAACCGGGGCCGGGAACGGGAACGGGTTCTGGCCACCATGATGATAGTCACTGCCGCGGTTACCATGCTGATGACGGCAACGCCCACGCTGGCCGAGATCCCCTCAAAGGGTAAGTGCTTTGATAATTTAATGAGCCGCTCTTAATGGGCTTCTTAGTTTGATTGATTGACTGGTGGATTGACAATAGTCACACCACGGATGGCTGTTAAGGGGAGTGACGGGGGTTAATATTGGTCAAAAATGTTCCAAAATAGCTCTACTTTAGCTGTGATATGTTTTACTTGTGAAATATCTTAGCTAGTACAAATGCGCTTTCCCACAAAACAGTAAAGCAGAAGAAACCTGTACACTATTTTTACGAGACAAGTTTTGAATTATGGATTGACTAAAAATCCGTATGCTCAAAGGGATATATGTAAATTTCTCAATTTCTACATTTTATTCCCTGCCGTCAAAGCAATACTAAAAGCTTCTCTTATTGATTTTGTTTAGTTTCAAGCATGCATCTTTAAAATTTATTTTCTGCTTGTCCAGAGCATTACTGTCCGAGAATGGGCACTTATTCCATTAGGCCTACAGATTTCGTTTCATGCAGTTGAACAGAACGCAGCGACTTGACTGTGTCCCGAAAAATGCCGGTTTACCTTCGCCATTAAAAGCCATTTCAAAAAAGAAAATAATTGCAATTGTTAAAGCCTTTCTGAACGGTCGTTCACAGCCAAATGGAGGAGGGAGGCCAAATTGTGCATATTTGAAAAGTTTATGAAAAACAATTTTCCATTTATTCCAGTCGCTAGGAGGGGAGAATGGGGCGTGTTTTATTTGCATATTTGTTAAATTTATCTTTGGCTAAGCAAACGAAGAGGCAGAGAGACAGGCACAAGCGGCGTAGTATGCTCCAGGATATTTTGTGACATAATCAAATATGCTTTAAGCCAAAGCCAACAACTCAACCCTTTTGAAGTCGCTGCCAACAGGAATGAATGAACTGCAGATAAAAGATGTTGGCCCCTGCCATGTCGTGCTTGTTCAGTTATTTCCACACATATATTTTACAGCAAATTTCCCCGCCCCATCCGGGTAGTGCCGAGGCTGAGAGACTTTTCCTATTTCCTCCTTATTGCGTCTATTTTATGAGCGAGGAAATGCAAATGCTTACAAGACGTTTAACATGTCACCTGCGGGCAAAAGACGCTCTGCAAAATGCTCTCCACACTTATCTGACAGTTGTGCATCTCTGGCCCGCTTTTCCGCCCCGTCTCCGTCCCCCTGCCGGGCACATGTATAAAATATACATTTGTTTGCCTTACCATGTTTGTCACTTATCGTTTGGTCCAATGTCTTGCAGCTGAGTGCCATTCCCCTGCCGCCGTCCTTCCGATTCCGACTCCGGCCGGCTCCAAGATAGCTGAGTGTGTGCCGAGATATATTATGATTTTATGCATGGTTCGGTAAAAACTTACTATCTCGCCACTTTTCAAAATATGAAAATAGCGCCTTCCACTACGGCATTCTCCTGGCTCGAAAGCTGCAATCAATAGTAAAATATATAATTTTAAGATATTTATTAGAGATCGTATATACAGCAACAGACATTTTAAGTATGTCCTTTAATGTTAGAGTTATATTTGAATGTAACTCAACTTTTAGTCAAAAGAGCAAGTATGCAAGATTATTTAAAGATCCTCCTAAAAAGTAGAATATAACGTTCATAAAGAAATCTTAATGCAGCCGAAACCATTTAAAAGTATTCTTTAAAACAAAATAGCATTACACTACTTTTGCATTCTTCTCGAATTCTCACGACATCAAATCTCCCGTTGTCCCAGATTTCTTGTTCACAGCTTTTCCTCTGTTCCGTGGAAGTACTAAAGCAATTTTTATGGCACACTATTTTCCTGTTATTTCCGTTTGTCGCCTGGCAATATTTTCGGCATTTAATGGCAATGCTTCCGTCATACGATTTCTAGGGTTCCTTATTTTGGATATTTCATAGCTATTTAAGGTGGTACTCTGATTTTTTTTTGCTAAATGGTAGCTAGGTGTCCTTGACTGCCTTGGGCCGCACCACAGGGACCCTTTTGCCCCCGTCCGCCTCGTTGGCGGCAATTCTTATTATTATGAGCTCGCGTGTGCATCGCCTGCATTTTTCCATATTACTTACTTCCTTCGACGGCTGGCCCAAGCTTATTAAAATTCTTTGACTCCGTAGTCGCAGTGGAGGGCCAGGACCGACCCTTGGCAGGGCACTGCGATTTATGTTTCAAGTTTGAAATTCCCGAAATAGTTTCGCGTGCTGCAAATTGTTAACTCAACTAATCAGCATAAAATGCAGCCAAAAAGACCGCAGTGGGGATCGCAGAGGGAAGCTTCGTGGAGAGTGAAAGTGTTCTGCGTTGGGCTAGTTTAATAGTTTTATTTTTACCACTGCGAAATTTCGCGCGTGACTCAACGAAAGCTAGCAGGCAAATGAAGTGCCAGAACAATGAAGTTCGTTTAAGAAAATGTGTCACTCCTGCAGTCAAATACCTGATTCTTCTCATTGCCTACAAAACGGACTTCCAATTCAATAAATTTGAATACTAGAATTGGTAATGAAAAGGATTATAATTATAAATAAATATATAATATATTATGTTTTCAGTCAAATAATCAACACGACTTTCGCCAAGAAAGAAAAAACTGTTTAAACAGAAACGCATCCAAATAAATACGAAACGCGTGTGATTTTCTTAATTTTATGATAAATGAATTCTCTTGAAACCAAATTGGTGAGTTGAAATTAAAATTAAATTTCACAGCAGTTCGAAAATGTGGCCATAAAAAGGTCATTTGCGTCGCTAACGAGCGGCGGCTGGAAAATATGGTGTTTATATAAATACCACCCTCATGCACACACTTTCCGTCCCAATCAGCCAATAAATAAAGCAATATATGAGCGATAAGCACATTGAAAGTGTAGCAAACAAGAAATTATTTCCCAGCCCAATAACAATAATTCAAAATGGGTCACCCCCACGATTCCCTCACGATTTCCCACTCCCAGTCAAGTGTAGCTAATTTATTAAAAACAAACGACAACACCAGCGACTCCAAATTGCCAAAGTAACGTAAGGAAAGAAATCGAAGTATCCCAAAGACCGTTAGCGACTGCCGCCTGTTACCAAGTGGAAAAACGAACAGCATTTGTTTTATTATGAAATCAAGGAATTCAATCACATGCCTAGCGGAAATGTTGCGCTTGAAAATCTTAAATTTAAAATGTCTGCACAATTGGTGTACAAGTATTCTAGTAAAAGCTGTAAACATTTTAAACAATTCCGACTCCTACTTACCTACTTAACTCCCTTCATTGGATAGGTTCCGTGTGACCGGCTGGAACTTAAAGATACGCACTTGAAAGTTACCATAATATTTTAACCTCTGTTTAAAATAATACTTTTACTATTTTGGATAATATACTGTTTTTATTTTTTTGCTAATATTAATTAATTTTTAGTTTATTTTGAGTACACGTTTAGGCTGCATATTTGACAATAGTTTGTTCCAATAAAAGTTCATTCAACCGTGTTCGAACACTTTCTTCAGGTGTAGACGATCTATCACTTTTAGATCCCAGAACTCTAGCGACAACGAGTTTTTGTTTACGAACTTGCATAGGAATACAAACGAGCAACCAATTGTCTTGAAACTGAAGTTTTTTGTGCGTAACTTGGGCCTTGTCGAACTCTTCGGATATATTTGGATGTGCAAAGGTGTCAGCACATGAACTTGTTGCGCCACAGGGTCTGGATTAGGACGCGCTTTTCATTAGACCAGCCACTGGGAATGGTCCTTGACCGGTTGCCGGGGGCGGGCGAGGGATTGCCAACCACCGAGCTGGGAGTGATCGCTGTTGTGGGATCCCTGGGACTATCGGACACTCTCTGACTTGTGCCTGTCTCTTCGGGGGTCACTGTCATCGGGGCGATGGTCTTGGAGTAGCTCCTGGCCTCCTTGCGGGCGGCCGCCCGGCAGCATCCCTCCGAGGAAGCCTTCTTTTTCGGTTGGCCACTTCCAATAGGCTTCGGACGGACGATGCTGCCGAGGCCCATCTGGCGCACCAGGAACTCCTGAACCCCTGCAATCTGCTTCTTCTGATCCCCTTCATCCCAGCCCATCTCATCGGCCATGATCTTCATCACCTTGGGCAGCATGTGCAGCGTGGCGGCCGCGTCCAGAAAGGCGATGCGCAGGCGACGGGCGACGACGTCCAGCAAGGTGCAGGCGTACTCGCTGCGCACCACGTACTTCACCTCCGCCTCGATGTATGGGAAGTTCGGATGAAGACGCTTCAGCATATCGGGAGCCTGGTTGAGAAGGGCGTGCCCGTTGTAGCCATAGGAGTCGGATATGTGCTGCGCCACGTCCATGGGCACGTTGTAGTCCTGCACGAACTCCAGCGGCAGCATGCAGCACCAGTTCTGGGCACCGTCCAACGGCAGGTGCTCGGTCCAACTAGAGGTAACATGGTCGTCGCACAGCCCACACGTCTTTATGGCCAGGTCGACGGCCTCGGCAGCCATCACGCGGTAGCTGCTAAAGCGTCCTCCTCCCAGCGTGATCATACCGTTCTGGCTCACCTCGATCATGTAGGTGCTGACCGGTGGGGGAAGCTTATCGTCCTCATTATCCTCTTTCTTTCCGCTGGGACAGCCGACTTTGGGCCGCAGGCCCGTCCAGGCACTGAGCACGTGACATGGTCCCAGCTCCACACAGGGATCCATTTTCTCCTTAGCAGCGTCCAGCAAAGAGTTGACGTCTTCTGGATCGGGGGAGGGGCTCTGAGAGATGCAAACGCCATCCACTTCGTGGACGCCCAGCACCACGTGGCTCTCGAAGGGCACCATTACCACCGTGGGCTCGTCCTTTTTCTGCGACGGGCTGAGAAGGCCGAAGCGCCCAGACCCGAAGTATTTCGGCACGGATATATAGGTGTCCTTAGTGGGCACGAGGATCGGGGGAGTGCCCTCCTCGTCCAGCTGGCGGATGGCGTCCGTTCCTGCACCCGTGGCATTGATCACTGCCTTGGCTTGGATGTAGAACGTCTCGCCGGTGAGCGCATCTTTGACGCCCACCACGCGACAGCAGCCCTCCTGAGGCAGCATCTCCACCAGCTTCATATGGTTCCCCACATTGGCTCCCAGGGCGACGGCAGTCATAACCAAGGCCAAGCACATCCGGGCGTCATCCAGCTGGACATCGTAGTAGACAACCCCGCCGCGCAGACCCTCCGTCTTCAGCAGCGGGAACTCGTAGAGCACGGACTCTTTGGAAATGCAGTGTGAGCCGCGCACATTCGATGCTGCCGATATAAAATCGTACACCTGGGAAGAGCAAAATTAAAGGTGTCAGGAATTCAGAATTTATATTTTCTTGAAGGGTTAAACCTGCATGAATACTTTTTTATATGGGATGCCGGTTGTCCTTACCGGGTACAAACATACATTTTTGTGTATAAATAAAAAGGAATGCAATTATATCCGAAGTTAACTATAGAAAGTACTTTTTAACCTGGTATACAATAATATCTCAAGAGCTACAATAAATCAAAAGTGTTTAGCCTATACGTTTATACCTCGGCTGAAGTGTTTCAAGTGATCAAACGTGATGCATTTTATAACGTTTCAAATTATGTCGAATGCTTAAAAAGTATTTCTTAATACTTTGATTCTTCCTAGGAAGAGTAAATGTTTCTTTGGATTATTTCGCCTCAATGGCCTAAGCTCGGAACTATGTACACAAAGAGACTCTGAAAAATGTTCTTAAGGAAAGTTCTTTAATAGAAACAACAAAAAAGATTTAAGGCTAACATCCCTTGCCCTAGTTTTTACACCCTAGCAGATTGCTAATTAACTATTTGACATTTTAACCGATAACCGATCACCGTTCATTCCCGAGTGTATTGGCGACATAAAAATAATAATAATAATAAATAGTCTTAAGCAAGAAATATGCGATTGCTAAGGCTGAGTGACTGCTTGCTTACCTTGAGAGCCAACCAGGTAAACGGAAAGCCCAGTACACTGTACATGGGTATGATCATCGGTTGCACTCGATTCAGGTGGGGAGCGATCTTGATCATGGTGGCCCGCTCACTCATCATTTGCAGCATGATGTACAGCTGCTCAAAGTCCTTCTCCCTAAGGGCGGTGCCCAGGTAGGAGCCACTGCCGTCAACCAGCTTGCTGGAGCGGGAACTGGCGCCACTGCCGAAGTCATCGGCCTCGATAAGGGCGGTCTTGAGCCCACGGCAGGCGGAGTCTACCGCGCAACCAGAACCGGCGGCCCCGGCGCCGATCACCAGTATGTCGAACTCCTCGCCCTTCAAGGCATTGAGGTGGTCCTGACGCGAGGGTACTGCCTTCAAGGGGCCACAGCAGTGGTTAGCGCGCACATTACTCTTACCCAAATGGGCGAGGTGGCACAGGCTAAAGGCAAGGAGCTGGCGCGCCTCACTGACGCGGATCGCAGATTGAGCCAAGCCGGAGCACAAGTTCAGCAGCATCCTTGGTCTTTGTTTGAGTTTTTCAAAAGCACGCAAACACTGAAAATTTAGAATTTAGCCGGGCTTTGCATTCTATGCAAAAACAACCCAAAGATTTAAAGAATGCCCCGGACTAAATGTGTACTTTGAACGAACGGGTTATGAAACCCCTGTGACATTCGAAAGGCAGCTACTGGAAGCCTACTTTGTTTCTGGGTCAAATGCTATCCATTCAGAAATATACGAATATTGAAATAATTACCCAGTGAAAGATACCTACGAGTATATGTATAATGTGCCAGTTTGTAGTAATCCTCCAAAATGAGGTGGGTTTATACTGGGGATTATTAAAAAATCCAACTGAAAAACAATAATCCCCAAACCCAATTGGAAAGTGGGTTTACAGTTTAATTTTCAATGAAATTTTATTACATTGCAACGCAAATGTCCCCGCTCGCCCACACCCACTCTGTCGTGCCACGCCCACACCCAGCCAATTAAAATTAATGAAAATTATAGATATGCGGCTTGTCGCCTCGCCCGCCTCCACACCTGCGCCGAAGGTGTCGGCCTGTCACAGTTTCTGACAATTTAAACTCGTGACTGGCAGGCAGACGGAGAGGCGGCGGCAGGACGGGCTCCCGGACGGCGGGGAGAGTAAATTGCTATGCTTAGCACATTAAGGTTGGAAAATTTAATTACATGCAATAAGAGCAGAGCGCGACAACGGGGAAAACTCGCGAGCATTCGGTGGACAATCGCAGAGGCGGTGGCCAGTGCTTACCTGGGGCAGGGATCCACCGCCGCCCCCAGAGTATTTGTGGCGGAATATTAATGCTTGTCCGCGGATCCCTGGGGCGTTCCATCGGTGTCAGCGGAGCTGCTGGACTAGGACAGGCCGGCGCCTAATGAGTTTGTTTAAGTAATTTCGATTCATTTGTTAATTTTCAACTATTGTCTCTCTATTGACTTTATTAATGTGCCCGGGGCCGGCCATCAGGCTGTCATTCCGTCACTCAGAGTCTGAGTGTCAACCCGCTTCCCTGTCATGTTTGTTTGCCCGTGTTTACCTTCACCTGTCCGGCCATGTCCTGTGGGAATGCGGTGCGTTTGACTCTTGCGTGCCCACGACTGGCATTGTCCTTTTGTCATTGGGCTGGTCATTAACACGGCTCCTCGGACAGTATAGATATTCGAAAGCCGATTGCCGCAATCAATGATATCGACACACAGCGGTCACTATTATTTACACCAATGATCGAGTATAAATATTTTAAACAATTCGGTTGGGGTAAAAATAATATTGTTTTCAATTTGCTGAGCGTCCTCCTTCATTAGTTTAACTTGCTCAGTTGAAAATGGGTTTAATTTAAGGAAGAAAAAACTACAGTTGTGTTCGAACCTTTATTCGTTGTTGGATAACTTCATAAAGAGATCTTGTCCAGAGCAAGAAATTACTGTTCCATTTTAGGTTCCACAATCAGTGCCCCTAAAGTACGGAACTCATTTTCAGCACTTGCCAACATGATGAAAGATAAATCTTCCGCATCTTGTTAAAAAATTAAGCTTTCCAATTTTTTTCCTTCCCTTGCAGCGGTCACGAAAATAGCAAACAAGAATAACGCCAGCGGCCTTCTAAACACAAATTTCCGGTGTAAGCCGCACAACAAACCTGACCTAATACCCCTGGCGGACGCCTCCCCCACCGGGGTGCCGGTTACTGGTAACTGGTTGCTGGTGACTGCTAAAACCGGGCGCCCGCCACGCCCCAGCACTTTGTTACATTTCGTTACCTCGCCAAAGTGCCTCAACACATTCGGCGGGATACGGCGTGGCCTTGTTGCTTCCTGCCTCCTGACCACGCCCCACGCCCCACGCCCCACGACCCTACACCCACCTTCTGCTGGCTGCAACTGGCTTTGTTTTGTGGCTCGCTGTTGCTGGCGTGTGGCTCACCTTTCCAACTCGTAGACCAGCAGAGCCTTGCCTCCGCCTCCGGCCCGGGACGGGGGTGGACGGGCATTATTGCAGCTATAAAGTCAGTGCCTTGAACTTTTCCTCTAGCTGTTTTTGTTTTGTCCGCTGCTCCTTTGGTCCGGCAGTTATTTTTTCGTCCTTTTATTCGAGCTCTCTTTTTGTCGCCTTATTGCTATTGAAGTTTGTTTTTTATGGCCTGGCCGAGCTTGACAATAAGCACGGCGGCGGCGAAACTTTTCCACTTCTCATTTATTATTACGCTTGGCTGTTGTTGTTGTTGTCCTGACAACCGAGCGACACAAATTGTCGTCCGTCCATGCTGGCTTGCTTCGGCGGCCAAAAAAAAAATACGGAAGGCAAAAAATATATAGAACAAATGGTAGTCGGGGCGAATGCAAACAGGCGCATGAAATGTGTCTAATATTTTTTCAAAGCAAAGTGGCGAGAGAGAAATCCGGCAGAGTGCTAAAATTAAAATAATTCTAAATAAACGAATCGTCTCGCTCCGGCAGGCACTCAGCAAGGTGTTAAGTGGCCCAAATTGTCTGGCAGACAGGTTTCTTCTTTTCCTACTTTAAGAAAAATATGTGCATATTTTTGTTTTCACAGGCAAAAGTTTTGATTAATTGGTAAGAGCTTAATTTCCTTGTTTAGGGCCACTGAAAAATTAGATCCTTCAAAAGCCACACGCCTGGTAATTATCTCCTTAAACATTTTTTAAGTATTACAACCAGAAGATATAGGTTTTGCTTTCAAATTAAATCGGAATCGGAATGGTATATAGCATCCTTTTTGTTTATACTCTTCCAGATGGTATAATAATTGCAATCAAAATCTTGAAAATACATTATCAACCCTATTGTTTACGATTTTTAATTACATATACGTAAAAGGTAGGACTGATTATTTGCATAATTATATTTTTAAGAATTTAAAGGGATAAAAGAGAATAAGAATTAAGCAAAAAGTAAGGGTATTTGATTGATTAGATTAGATTTTCCAAGTAAACACTTATATAAATTATTTTGTATATCCTGAAGTATTATTTCACACGAGTTAAAAATTCAAATTTCCACCTCAAGCACCTCGATTTGGTAACCAAAATTGAAACTCAGCAGTTCAAACGACAAATGTCGGTGTGCTAGTTTTCCAAACCCGCAACCTTTTCGCAATTGAGCCATATTTAGCCTCTATATTAATGTGTATTGTGGCGTAATTGAGTTGCTCACGCACAGGGACATGGCGGACATTGGGACCAAGAACCCCACTCCGAAACCAAGGGCCAACAAAGGGTCAGGAAGTGCTCAGCAGTCGGGCAGTCGTGGTCTTTGCAGATCCAGCAGCAGTGGCGTCGAGCATAAAGGCGCTAATTTGTAGCAATTAGTTTGGCACTCGGCCATGGCGGTGGACATGTAACATGTATAGTGGAGGACGTCCCCCGGGGTAAATGGCCAGTGGGTTCGGCCAGTGGACAGACCATAAACATGCACAAAGGACAAGGGACGCAGAACGCAGACCAGCACACTTGCGAAAGACAATTGATAACAATTGGATAAACACGAGGCGTCCAGCTACGCGCTTAAATCGAGTAAAAGTGCCACATTTTTTACGACATGACATCAATTAAATTTTTACCTTTCCCGCCGCACAGTTAAACACGCAGTGTCTGCCACACACTCAAATGAATGCGAAGAATGTATTCACAACTCACAAAAAAAGTTGTGCAATTTTTACAGAAATTTTTTAAAGTTTGTTATATAAGAGCGAAATGTTCGATTAAATCTCGAGTTGAATATCGATTATTGAAACACAAAACATGGATTCATTGGCGGCGAAACATCGAAACAATTTTGAGATCGATCCTTGCAAAGTAAATTTAAATTACTTAAACCGTAGACTGTTAAAGAAGGATATTTTAAAAAGCAAAGACCGCTTCCTAAAAAAAGTATCTTCAATTCTGGCTATAATTAGGGAGCTTAACCTTAATAAGATATAGCCAGGAAAAACATATGTGGAAAAGCATTCAGTTCTCTTTACCCAATGTACATGCCTTTTAAAGTAAAACTAAATCGCCCCTTACCTTAACTTTTCCCTTAATACTCTTAAACTCCTGTAATCCCATTCTGAGTTGGCCCCCATGTCTTGGCGACTCTTGTCGTAGTTGCTGCAAGCAACACTATTTGTGTCATGCAACAATGTAATTGCCACTGTCGTTGTCATTTCCGCTGGACACACGTTTCACCGACAGAAAAAAAGGCCGGGCGGGGAAAACATTAAAGATATTGCCGGCCAGCAGAAGGTGAGGGCAGGAGTGGGAAGTGGCGCCTTCGTCCTTAAAGGGGGTGTGAGGAACGGGCGTGGTTGCCACACAGTGGCGGAAGGAAGTGAGTTGTAGGTCGGCCATTGTGCAGCTTTGCGGCGAGCAAGTCGCATTGTGGCGCCCTTTCGCCGACGTAGGGGCGGAGGGAGCGGAGGTGCTGAGGGGGCGGGCGCTGGGGTAAATGTCCTAGCCAATTGTCGGAGGCGCGGAGCATGTTAAGTTGAAAATAATAGACGTGGACATGGCTGTCATTCTGTCAGCCAGAGCCGATGTGCGCCGGACACTAATCGATGTGGACAAATTGCAAAGCTTGCAGGTCAGCCCTCTGCCACCGCCTGTTCAGTCCACTCCCCCGAATGGCACATCTTGCCTTTGCCTGGAAATTAATGGCTCAATGAGGCAGGGCATTAGCTGACGCCGCTCCTGCCCCAGGAGGGATTTTTAATTGCCGCCCCGATGCTCATTCTGTGGCCGCTCCGCTTATTTGTGTTCGCCACAAGCAGCAGGTTGAACTCCTGCGGTTGACCTTCCCTCGACCACTATCCCGATAATCCTGTCCGAGTCCCTGACCCTTGCTCTCCACCGATTCCCTGCTTGCCTTTCGTATATGCTACAGTAAACTTGCGGTTGTGGCACCCCACTTCCTTGCCCTCCGCATAGAGCCCCCATGCATGCCAAGTGGTCTCGTGGTGCAGTTCGGATAAATAAGTAAGCAGTTAATGAAATCAACTGTTAGCCGGCCAATATCCCCAGTAGGTAATGGTTACGTAGAAATAAGGGACATCTTCTTTTTTTTCAGAAGATGTATTAAATATTTTGAAATACCACAATTTCTTTATAAGTTTTCCGAGCAACGTTTCAGCTGAGAAATATTTATTATAATTTATGATTCCTGTTTACAATTTCCGCATAAATAACATAAATCCTCATCCTTTACTTTCAGGTAAGTCGTAGCTCATATCGAAAAACAATTTTGGCTGCCCGTCAGTAAGTTTTCACACTTTTCTATTACGCAAAAGTTCTACACCTTTGACTGCCATTAAACACACATTCCGTTCAGTTGGAAAAAAGTTCGACTTCTGCAGCTTGCCACTCCCACTCCACCAGCCGCTGGCTCCTAGCCGCGATCTCCGGGCCGCACGAGGCACATTCGACACTTTATCACCTGGTTGGACACCGGCAGTCATTGGCTCGTGTTTTTGCACGGCCGTAACATTTAATGGCACTCCGCTTAACGCTTGTAAACACGTCGGGGCAATCAGAGCTCGGACCACGCCCCCGCTCCGCAGAGCGAGTATGTGTGCGCGAACGAATGTTGGAGCAACTTGGCTTTCTTTTCACAAAGTGTGCCCGCTGGGCATGCTAATTTCACTTTGGCATTTCGGCCCTCTAACAGTCTACAATTACCGGTAATAGCTGGCTGCTAAAATCAAATGCAGCGGCCCATTCATTATCGTTAATTGCGGTAACCAGTTGGCGCCCGTATTATTACAAATTAACAAATCACTTAGTCGCTGACGGCGAACACAAGTCGCCGGCGAAACCCGAATCCCTGAAAACAACAAAATTAATTAACCAACTTCTTAAACTTTAACAATTTGGGCAAAAGAATCTGAAGCGCACTTAATTTGAATTTATGCCAGAAATAACAAAAGCGGGTTGAAAGCGGATCGAACTAGAGTTTGATCGACGACGAAATACCCACTATCTGCATCCTATTATCTTAAGGCGGCTTTACTTTAAGGGTGTATTATTATAGCCACGACATAATTCCGAGGCAGGCATTAAATTAAGTTTATTTAAGAAATTTTTTAAATATGAAATAAAAGAAAGTAAGAAGGATACTGAAAATGGAACCTTCATCTGAAGCAGACTGATTTTCCTAGTCGCGAACCCCTTCGCAATCCCTTCATGGCCATTTGTGGCCCGATGGAGGGCAACTTATAAAAATCGCCTAAGTTGCCATTAGGCCTTAACGCTTCGCTTAACTCGTTATTGGAGCTCAAGTTTATTCGCACAAAAGTTTTCAGCTGGCGGCAGTTCTCCTTCCGAAAGCAATTATCCTCTAGGAAGTGTATTCGACTTAATTGATTCTCTAGCCGGGAGTCGCTACGGTTTTAAAGGGATTTTAATAAGCGCTAGGTCCTGGCCCAGTGAACGCTGTGTGTGTGTGTGCCTATGTGGGAGTGTGAATATCCTTTGTCCGAGGGTCTCGGCCGCCTTTTGTGCTCCGTTCTCTATCCTTTCGAATGAAAAGTTCCGCGCGCATTTAGATAACAACATTTCGTCGGCTTTTTCACACTTTGCCTGCCTTTTCGGGCTAAGTAAATTTTGCAGCCGGACGTGCTGAGGCCCCAAGGCGAAGGGCCGTAGACCGGGTTGAAGGTTGCGGATTTCGTAGGTTGAAGTTCAAGTGGGCGCCTGTGTATGTCCTGCGTATTTGACCGGAAGTTAAGCGGCCCTTTTCTGGCCGGCTCGTCTTCTAAACCGCCTCGTCTGGGGCTGGGCCTGTGTGCGTCAGCTTGTACTTTAAATACAATTTGAAAATTGTGTTTATTTAATTGCCCGGAAAGCATTCAGCTACGGTTCCTTTCCATTGGTAAACACTTTCGTCTTCGCACCTGATTGAGCTCCAAGCATTTAATAATGCCTCTCATATGCCGCAAAGTATGCCATTGAATACAAGTAATTGCCTGTCTACGGTTGTTTGATTGTATTAATAGCTATTAGTGTGCAAAGCCTATCCTTCTCACTTAAGAAATCGCTAAGGTTATCAAAATTTTTAGTGTTTAAAAATCTATATACATAACAGAGAAAGTATCACTATAAAAAATTTCAAATTCGAATGGAAACTCCTCTGTTCCTTCGAATAAAAATCAAATTTCAGTCGGTCCAGGATGTGGTCGAGGGGGAGAATTCATGAATCCTCGGCAAGGAGCAGCTTCATCAGCATTGCGAGTGGCATTTCGATTCATATTCTCCACATGCCGGCCGCCTCGGCAGTCGCCAATATACGAGTCGCATTCATGGCTCCTTCCCTTCAACTCGGGTAGTACCTTCCCTATGTTAATTTCACCGGGCTATATGTGGCCACAGACGCCTCTCATGTTTTTTGATGATGAAGTGGCTTTGGCAGGGAGCCAAGAATAACAGCACCTACAGAAAGCAACTTCCAAAATAACTGGTATTTTTTTCTTTCGGATCCAAAATAGACGCACGATGCATCCGAGGGCGGAGCACTGAACAAGGAGCCAGAAACAAGGCTGGAAAACTGGCCGAAAAGCAATAACAATAACGACCACATGTACACAGACACCGCCCCCAGTTTCCCTTTCCGCCCTCAGACTCGCATTATTTTCTATTTTCCTGCTCGGTTTGATGAACTCCCCATCGCGAGAACGCTGGGGGAAATGGAGTTGCCTTCGATTCGGCAATTGCCGCTGCCTGGTTTTGATTGTTTTTGCCGATTCGGACGAGGGAGATGGGGATGATGATGATGTGGTGGATATTGATGATGTTCCTTGCAGCGTTGGAGTCGGTCCATCGGATTTTACTGCATTTGATTTCGTTAATAGAAAACCTAATTGCTTTTATAGATACTTCTGGTCGTGGGTTTTGATGCTACTTTGTGGAAGAGAAAAATACTGAGACGTTAATTAAATAACTCGCTACTTGGAATAAATGAAAGCTTTATGATATACTTAATACAATACAATAAAAAATACCTGCTATTTAAAATATACTATTGAAGATTGTTAGTGGTTTTAATCCTTGAATAACCCCAACAGCAATTCGATCAATCGCTTCCTGCCTGACTCCTGCTCCTTGCCCCATTGAGGCCAATTTAAGGTGAAGTGTTTCGATGGCCAACAGACACCTCGGCAACTAGCTGGCGACGGAGATTCCTGGCCATGCGGTTAGCCACAGCAGCCATTCCGGGCGCCGTCTATCAGTGGGCCCCACACTGGCTGCAATTTGCATTCGCACACTCTCTGCTGGGGGCTTTCCTTTTTCTTGTGCATGTCAATTAGTTCATCGACTGCCAGGATTCCCTGACATTCTGATTGACTAGACGGTCGGAAGCGCAGAGGGAAACCAGACGACGAGTCAACGAGCCAGAGTTGAACGTTAAGCGCTCGATGGGTGGACTAATTACGTTAATACACTTGAAAACAAAAGTCAAATCGAAGCTCATCAATAATTACAAGTGGAAAATGAAGACGAACTGTGACTTCCAGACACGAAAGCCATTGAGCACGGCGAGCTGCTCAATCGCTCCGGGAATCTACCATAAACACATCAATCTTAATTAGAATCCGACACTGAAGTGCCTTGGCCCACATAGAAAGTGAAGTTTTGCAGGTTCCAGAAAATTGGCTGTTATTTTTTTTTTGCAAAGGCCCTTACTTTACTTCGATTGCCCAGCTAACTGCAGGTGAGGTGTTCCTGGCCCAGCTAGTAAATATTGTTGTTCGTTGACAGACTCCGAGCAATTAGGTAATTGTATGCAATTAAGGGCTAGTAAAAGAATGGTAGAGCTTAGTCAAACGCACTTCGCTACTCACTATAAGAACATTTGCAAGGATTTCCCAAATCGGGGCAACGCATTTGGCCGTCGCTCCGAACTAAATGCTCTAGACAAGGCATACACAGGCCCAGATGCAGGCCATAACCGAGTGCAGACACCGAAAAATAGTTAGGACGAGTGCGCCTGTCCAGGCTCCGGACAGAACCCTGCCAGATGGGCAGGCTCTTAGCACTCCGGGGATAAAGTTTCATTAGGAGCTGCACCAGTAAAGTATGGCTCTGGCGGGCCCAACCGAGGGACGGGCGGGGGACAACACCCCAAATATCATGCTCTGCAGATGTATGGGCCACTTCACTGCAAATAGCACTTGAGGCTTATGACACTGCCCTCAGCCCCGACTCCGGAGCTCTGGCCCTGAAACCCTGACCCCTTTCTCCGCCACTTCACTTCAAGAGCATGTGAAACCGCAGTTGAAAGGCATTTATTGTACTTGTCATTGTTGTTGGGCTCGGAGCTGCAGCTCAGACTGTGGTTAGCCAGCAGCCCCCTGGAACACCCAACACCCAACACCCAGCACCCAGCACCTAGCTCCCCCACCTTGGCCTCGGAAAAATACTCGGCTCACTCTCATGAATGCCAATACAAGGAGGACTCATAAAAAGACGGCGGACGTCTGCTAGAGATGGCTGCGTGATTTTCAAAGTCAAGACGTGCGTTAATTGCAGCAGTAACCGAGTTAAAATTTCTTACAATTTTAGGGAAGACGAGTATTAAATGGAACTCTTACACCACAGAAAAATGTAATGGAATACAGTCAATATTCTTTAGGAACGTATGATTTCCTTGTGCATGGGTGAAGAGGATCCTTGGGAATGCATGGGGGAAAGATAAGTTGCTTTCGTGGCACGAACCCACCTCTAGTCCGCCAGTGCCGAGCACTGCGTCTTTTTGTGTGTTAGGCATTTGCTAAACGACCCTAGTTAACCTCCGGGCCAAATAATTTGCATCCAGCACTTGCACCAGCTCCATTGCAGAAACTTTGCCGAGGAAGCCATGCTCGGAATCTGGTTGTGCCCTTCGGGATAATATGTTTCACTCCTTTCATCCCTGCGTTTGTCGCTCTGCCCGGCGCCTGCTTATTTTAGTTATGGCATTCGGAGCATTCTGCAGAGTTTACAAGATTATGCGCTTAGTGGCTGCTCCAGAATGTTCGAATCGGGCGCCTCGAACTTACACTCGAGCCTGCTGAAAACTTTCTCGGCTAGGTGCAAAATGAATATGAACGTGCGTTCGTACCTGGCCCGGGGTGTAATTAAATTGCAAACCTCCTTTTAACGAGTGCAGAAGTTAAGGCTGAGGCGGGGATCAGTGCGCTTAATTGCGAACTTTCAATGGCAAATGAAAGGCTTAGGAAATGTTTCGGCTTGTTCTTGATCGTGTCAGCCTTTACGCAGATTTCCCAATTGCCCCCACTGGTATCCTGCAGTTTCTGCCGTGGGACACTTCCAGCGCACCGAAAGGCAGTCAACAATGTCAGAGCCGGTATACTTCACAGAGAGCTAAACATAAACAATTTATGGAATTTATTAAATTGGCCAAGAGCCTCCCATGGTGCATCTACATAGGCCCTCGGGCGGCCGACAAAACAAACGAAAAAAGGGAGCGGGAAACAAACAACAAACAACAAGCTGGCAAACATTTTACCCACCGCCAAGAAAATCTCTTCGTCTGCGCCCACGCTCGCTTTTCCGGATGGGCCGCAGAGCAAACACTTGAGGAAATTTATGACAATGGGCCAACAACTGTGAGTGGTCATAATATAAATAGCAAGTGGGGCAGTCGGCGAATGGGCGGGCGTTACGCCAAAGGCGGCTCGGGGGCGTGGCCAGTGCGTAGCTGGTAACTGGCAACTGGCAACTGACCGTGGCGAAGTGTTGTTGTGGCCGTGGTGGGGTCCGGGTGTGTGCTTAACAGATTCAACGGCCCATTGTGCTTGATTGAAGAGGGAATCCGGCAAAGAGAGAGATGCTGAGAGATGGCTAAAGGGATTTCCCAGCTTTCCCGCCGTGTGCCAGAGTGCCTGGGTGCGTGTGTGTGTGTGGCACATGAGTCTGCAATTGGGAAATTATGCCCAGCGGACACACAAAGAGGCTGCTTGACTTTCTGGCCTTTGCCACCTCCGTCAGTCTTCGTATCGCAGGAGACGGAGACGGAGCGGGAACCGGGCTTCATCCACTTGCCGGATTGGAGTCAAGGCGGCCACATTCATTTTTTATGCCTGCTGTTGCTGTTCGACAACAGCCTGTTGAAATATACGGCAATTTAAGTTAAACGGTTTCGAGCTCAGAATCATTCCTCTCCCGACCAAGATCTTGGTAATTTGAAACTTTACTTGGCCATATTCACGCAACAAGGAGAACTTACGAGTTTATTGATTTTATAAATTTGTTAAATTTAACGTCAACAAACTGTGACATTTGTGCCTGCCCTCGCTTGATGTAATGTTACTTCACAAACGAATTAATACACATATTTTTCCTTTCTGTTTAGTCAAGAAAAATTAACCGTCCAAGAAAGGCTACCTTTTTTGAGTTTTCTTTATGCTTATCCGATCGATGCCTTTCTTTGTATATTGAAAGGTCCTTCCATTTTAATATAAAAATACAATTTATTAAAAAGGCTGTTTTTGCCTCTGTCCACGTGTCTTGAACTTATAAATAAAAAGCAATATTGGTTGACTCTAAATGGTTCTCAGCTAAAGATAATATAACATGAATATTCCATACTTGCTACGGTTTTTTTTTCGAATTTAAAACAGACAAGTTTGTTTTTCCGAAATGAAAGATAAATATCTTTTTCTAAACGAAATGTGGTATTATTTGCAATGAAAAAATAATATTTTACTCCTTGGCCTATTGATGTTTATTTTACACAAAGCAGTGAAATCTAGTTCGTATTTATATGTGAAATAATTAATTTCTGACCCCATCTCGGATTTCACAAAGAAAAACTTAATCCAGGAAAACGCTACATTTGCTTTTGGCTATCGAGGTTTCCAGAAAATTGGTGCAGCGAAACACTTTCTCTAAAATACTTACCAATAAAAACGTTTTCATATTAAAATGTGTATTAATTATTAATATTTATTTAATTTATTTATTTTTACTAATTTATACTTTTTACTTCTCTTTATTAGTTTAAAAGGAAAACCCGATACGAATTATTTATCTCTCTATTATATAAAATAGTTCTCTGTCGTGCTGAAAAATATGATCAACATCAACATTCGTTAGGCAGAAAGAAAGAGTGGTGGCAAGCGAAGAGAGCGGGGGGCGCCTAGTATATTTAAATAAAAATTCTGCTAACAAAATTACATTCTAATTTGTTATATCAAAAAAAATAAATTAACAAATGCATGTATACAAATAAAAACAAACAAAATATATAATTATAATTACAACGGTAATATCTTGAATAAAAATAAAAAAAAGTTTTATTTTCGACCTATTTATGTGATTCTTCATGTAATAACATTTTTCTGGTTCATTTCCGGTGGCATTCTTGTTAGGCATTGAAGCAGATGTCGGTGAAAAAGCAGGAAAACAAAGACAGGGGAAGGCAAAAAGAACATTTCAACAAAAGCAACTGCCCTCAAAATAAAAAGCTAAAGAGTTGGCCAAAAAGTTACTGAATAATTCAACGAATGTCCTGCCAACATTTTAATTTAAGTTTGCGCTTCGTCGGTCCGCAAGATAAGGAATTGCCGAAGACACTGAGGGTGGAGCTGGTTGTATTTATTTACACTTTGCTCGCCGCCAAATGACGGCCACAAAAATTAATAGAAAAGTTTTGCCAGAGACACTCCGCAAACATCAGTGGAGACGCGAGGCGGAAAGTACAAATTATGCAGCAATTTCATTTTGATATTTTTGTCAACACAGGATGAAAGGATGTTAATGTAAATGACCGCCCCTAAGAGTAGCCAGCGCAAAAGGGGAAGCGAAAAACTTTTTATAATATCTCAAAAGGCAAGCTTTTTCCTTTTGTTTTGAATGGGCCACCACGAAGCCGGCGGTAGCCACCGACTCTTGTTCTCACTTCATTTACAATTCTGGGGACTCCGTTGCGGCTCTTTGTTGTGATCCAGCCCCAGCCTAATTATAATTTCCACGAATTCGAGCCGGGATGCCTTTCACTGGAAGTAAATTATGTTTACGACTGCATACTCGGGCCGTGGGTCCGGTCCTGGTCGCCATTATGGAGTGTCATTCCTTTTTATATTGTCCCAGAAGATGTCTGCCTGTCTGTCCTGACTTTTTGTTGCGTCTCCTGGCGGTATGCATCGGTCAAGACGATATTATCTTGGGCCCGGGCAAACCTAAACGGCTAAATGAAAATCTATAGCATCAAACTGAATGTCGAACGATACTATTTTCTTAGCTATTAAAGGACGTTAGCTTAAGACAGGATATATTTAAGAGGCATTTCTACTCCAAACTTACTTTCTAGAGCTAATACAATTCCTTCTCCGCAACTTGCAACTAGTTAAAATATTACGGAACAGCTATCTTAATTGTGAATCAAAACCACCTCAGCGCGTATGAATAATTTTGAATACTTACCTCATTAAATTTAATCAGCCCAATTCACACCTATTTCCGAGGGAATCCTCCTCTTCCCCAAACCGCACATAACCATTTTCCGGGAATCCGACAACCAAGGCATATGTTAAATGTCTGTACGTGCCGGGCTGAAAATGGCGACTTCATGTCTGGCAGTCCCAGTTCCCCGACTCGCCGCCATTCCCGCCAGCGATTCCCCCTTTGCCGCCGCTTTCGACTGTCGACATATCTTAATTCCCATAACCGGGCAAAAGGCAGCATGAATTTCAAATTCAATTTGGCGCATTTTACATAATTTATTAAACAAAAGGCTCAACGGCAGAAACAACAAACGAGCGTAAGAGCGGCTGAACGTTTTATTGCATGAGCGACGGCTAACAAGGCACTTGTGTCTGTGTGGGTAAGAGGGCTTGTGTGTGGTTGGGTGGCGGCGAGGGCTGTGTGTGATTGTGAGCAAAGCGTGGCTTTTCCGTAAATAATTTAGGTGTGAAGATTAAATCGTTGCGATATGGCTGAAATTGTTGACAACTTAATTTGTGAAGTGGTTTCTGCGGCCGGAACTGGCGCCGGAAACGCTGGTGGCCATTTCGTGGCGGCCAGCCTAGAAATATGCAGCAATCCGAGATTTAAGCGGCAAATCAAAAATGATCGGCCGGCCACTCGGCACTTAAGTCACGCAACACACGGGCCGGATGACTACGCGGCGGGGGAGTGGGGGGAAAAGCGAAAGGCAAAGATCCGCCATTCACGAGGCTCGGCGCCACCGAAGCCAATTGAATTATTGAAAAATTAACCGGCTCGCAATAAATGGGAGAAAGGCATGAAGCGCATTTCTCGGCGCGTAAGTGTGTGAAATATTGCATGAATAATGCAGCGCACTCACGAACTCACTGCCGGCTGTCGATGGCAGGCAGCACTTGACACAACTCAACTCCGTCTGGCCCCCCTTACATGCAGTTTAATTGCCGTCATCTGTTTGTTAATTGCTACATAATTGTTTGAAATAAATTCACTTACGGCCCGCTTGGCTCCCTTGTATTCTCCATCTTCGTTTGGCAAGATGTCGCCGCCCGGCGAAGCGCTGACGGGGCGTATACGTAACGAACCTCCTGCAGAGCACTTTCGGTGGCGGGCTCTTTGATGGTCATGCAATCTGCATGTAGTTTAATTTTCGACTGTCAGCTCGTCGTTCAGTGAGTATAGTATGGCAAGTGAGGAAACTGAGTGAGTGGCAGCCGCATGTTTAATTCACGGCAAGCATGGAACTCGGTGCACCTACAGGGAAATACTGTTGAAGTACAGCAAACAGAAAGAAAACATTGTAAGCCAGGCCTTTGCGCATTGAAATTTCTCAGGGTATAACATGATATAAATAATAAGATGTAATAATTTGTCAGTGGTACGTTACAGTTGAACAATACATAAGGCGGACCATTCGGTAATTATAAAGAGTTATGTGCATTAAAGGCGTTTTGAACGATTAGAGCACAACAACTACACCGTGCAATGTAGTTTTAGTTATACGTTTTAGAAAACAACTTTCTTCCAAGGACTCATCAGTAAGAATTCGCATAACGACAATGCATTTGAAGTACCATATGCAGCCAACCTCTATATCCTACTTTCTTCATTCCAACTTCTTCAAAACTTGCGAATGACATGAATTCCTTCAAGAAGATTACCTCAGAATAATCCCCAAATAAAATATTTTAAAAGGAAACGTATCACTAAAATATAGATATAAATCGGTGTGCTGGGAACTCTACAGCTTTTTTATGATCTGCTTGCTCCCGCTTAAGTGAGCAACCCGCAATTATATTTGCATAATTCCTGCTGCTTGTAATCCATTCTGCTGCGTTTGTCACAATCATTTATTTAAACGTTAAGCGCAGTCTGAGCTTGGCTGCTGTGAGGTGAAGCCCTGGCCAGCACCTAAAGGACCCCGTCATTCACTCCGCAGGAGCTACACGGGATCCGAGGAGCTGGCACACACATAACTCACAAGGATGGCGCACTGCAGTTGAGCTGGGCGAGTCCCCAAGCCCACGATTTGCACCCACTTCAGCTGCTCGCTGGCATGTTTATGTTTTCGCTCACTTTCTGACACATTTTCGCACATATTTCGCCTTTATTTGCGGCGCTCTCCTGGCGGCGAGCTGACTTTGAGCTGCCACTGCAGCTGAACCCTCAGCTGGACGCGGATTTCTGCCCTGTGCCTTCGTCGTTATGAATAATGGCTTTCGCCCACTGCAGTGCTCATTGCCGACTTTCGACTTAATTAAAGTTCTTAATGAGTTTTCGGTCTCGCAATCGATCAGGCTGAGCCGTGGATTGAACCGCTCCGTCCATACCGCCTTTGTCCCGCCCCGGAAGACAAAACTTGCCACACTATGAAGCAGGGATTTGGCTCTGGCCCACATAAGGGTCTTGTCTTGCCAACATGTGTACTTCGGGCCCGGTTCGAGTTCATTTGGATGCCAAGTTGGCGGAGTGCATTCTGCCGCATTCGCAATTCGTTTTGCGGTCTGGGTCTCCTCTGTTTGCCATGAATATATGAGTGCATGCACATATTGTCGGGTAGCTATTTACTCTGCATTCTTAGACACTTTTTTTCTGCGGGATACCCGTCGCTCCTGCAAGTGCTTGCTGTGAACAAATTCATGGCATTCCGCCGGCTTGGCTTGGCTGCGTCGGATTCTGTGTGAATCTGGTTGGTATTCGCTCTATGCCAAAAAGTAAACAATTTGCACAAAGCATTTTGCATGTTGCCAGCTTTTTTACGTGCTCCTCTGTCCTAAGACTGATTAAGAGATTCTCTTGCCCCACCTGTTGTAGGAGACTGTGCGAAGTAAAGTCGGATTACAGTTGTATCCTATCATAAAGTGAATTTATAGCAGAACTCTACAAAAATTGCAGTTCTTTTGAACACTAGGAGTGCCAGGTATTTGTAATATCAGCCTTGGCAATCAATTAATAAACTTAAATACCTTTAAGTTACAGGACAGGTAATTAAAACGCCGCATAATCGCCTTGTCTTGGCTCTTGGGCTTAAATTTAAACAGACGAAGACATTGTCTTGCCCTGAGCCCCAAATTAAACGCATCCACATCCACCCACACAGAGATGCCGTGGCGTTGAGCTTGAAATGCAAACGCACAGAGTCACTGGCCACCTAATTGCATAATGACCGAGAGCCGGCATTTAATCAGCTCGTTTGTCAACAAAGTGCAAGTATAATCAGCTCGTGAGCGCTCGCAGGGGTGGGCGGGGAAATTGAACTCGGAGCCCGTCGAAGATTTGCTCGCCTTGTCAAACGCTAAACTAATTACGAATACGCAATGTGATTATGGGCTTGCAGCTGATTAGGCTCCGTAATACGCCGTTAAGTGTCCACAACGAGGCCCACTTAACAGATGCCCTAAGCCGCCATAATGACCCGCACAAGGACCATCTGGGCGGGCCAAGAGGAGCAGTAAATCGAATAATAAGCAGTAAATCGAGTGCTCGACGGCCAAATATTTGTTGACATATGGCGGATTTAAAATGATTTGTGGCTGCCAATCCCCGGAATTAAACAAATACATTTGAATAATGGCAAGCAATCAGCAAACAAAACGCAAGACTGATTGCCGGCAATAAAAGTGGACCATAAAAAGCGATAACATCATATTTATAAGCGCCGCCGAGACCCACGTCCCGGCGACGCCTTCCCCTTTCCCGCCGGACCGCTTCCCAAGGCGCCGGAAAGCGTTGAAAGCGATTATATGCGTAAATATAAAAATGGCAAAAAGACAAATAAACGACAGTAAACGGCCAGCCGAAGTATTCCTCAAGCGCCTCTGCCCATTCCGTGTCCCCCAACGACATCCCTAAACCAAAAAAAAAAAAATAAACAAACGGAAAAATGGCCAACAAAAATGATGGGATCATAAAAAGGGAAACCAAAGAAAAGCTCAGCCTGGACCAAAGTTACAGTGGAGTGAAGAAGGAAATTTCGACAGAATAAAGTGTTTCAGAAAAAAATATATATAAATACCTGCCCGACTTCAGATATCTACAAAGCTGCAGGATATTCGAATTACAAGAGGTTTTTAAATTTAAAAAGGATAGATAAAGTAGAATATAAATTATAATATCTCTCCGAATATGACTGCACTTAAAATATTGTTAATAACACTACTATAATTGCATGATATATGGTACAAATGTATAAGTTTCACGATGTTTTTTATCTCTGGCTCTGAAACTGGCTCGAGGCGGTAAGGAAAATTTGTTTAAAAGCCAGAAGAGAGAGCGACAATCAGTATCAAATATTCGAAATCTACACATAGTTGTTTGCATCTTGGTATTAAAAAGTCGCTGGTATTAATTATGAACATTGCCTTAGTTCGTCTTTCTAAAGGACCAGGCGCAATTGTTGTATGATTGCTTCCAAGCAAATGGGTCTGGAGAATTGGAAAAGAATTTTATTTTATTATTAGGTTTCCTTAAGCCTCTGCAATACATTTATTTTTACTTTAATATCCACATACGACATCTAAGCACTAAATTAAATAATTTACAAGTACCAGTATTCCGATGTTCACCGTCCACAACCACAGTGCCATAAGTTTATTTGCAGCCATTGCCGAAAATCGAGTAGGCGGCACGTCTGGCCGAAGTTTTCTTTTGTGCGCTCTTTGTTTATGACGACCATTTGGTGTGCGGAGGCCTTCGAGATAAGGCTGGTGAATGGGAAGGTGAAGGCTGCTCCTGGCTGGGCCAACTTACCGTCCCCGCACACCTTTACCCCCCGCCCTTGCCCCGTGCAGATGGTCTGCTTTAATGCCGCCAATAACGTGGAAACGCGCGGTGCAGTCTGCAGGCCATGCAGCAAGGCTTAAGCATTAAGCCAGTCCATTAACCTGCCCTTTAAAGGACCTAGAAGTATGCCAACCTTTTCAGTTTAAAATATATATAAAAAATAGTCAAATAGTACAACAAAAATAGCTTAGCAAATTTGCTTTCAGCTAAACGTTGATTTTTAAATGCAGGGTAATTCGAAGTAGCTGGGTGGAACGTATCGTTAGCTTATAAAATTATATTTACAGAATGGGTTATTGCAGATTCCAGCACTAGAATAATAAATTATTAATTATCAATTAGACCAAAATCTCTAGTTGGAAGAACTGAGTTTTCTGGAAGCTGGCTTCCGCTGGGTATCCAATAGTCTATCCCGGCCGAAGAACGCCACCGTGCTCACAGGGCAGACCCATTGAAAGTGGCTGGCACTTTTCAGCTCTGGCATTTCCCGCCGCGTTTTGTTTGCACAAAGCTCAAAAGGCGGTTTGGGGCTGTTGGTCGAAGGTTTAGGGGGCTTTGGCGCGGAGTTCGCCGCCGCCCAGCCTGATAAATTGAATGGTCAGCTGCGTTTGCACAAAGAGAGCGGCCCGGGGAAGGCGGTTTAGGAGGCCTTTGCTCGTGCCGGACAAACGGAATCTCGGACGGCAGATCGTGAATGGAACTCTGACTGATTACCCGGTGCTTGGAGTCGAGAGACGCGAGCCGAGGCCCGTGTGTCACGTGAGCTTTGTTTGCGAAAGTAACTGAGCACCAAATGGGAGATAAAAAATTTAAATGTCAATTGCCAGGATCCTTTGCCCAGAGAGCACATTTAAGTCGGGGTATTTAATTTATTTATTCCAACCAAGGGGGACCAAAGAGTCAGGGACAAATCCGGCGTCGACGAAAGGCCGCTCATTAAATTGCAAAGGATAAAGGAAACTACATTCAAATGGCAGAAATCTGCCGACTGCAGCCCGGCGGGGTGAACAGGAGAAACGCAGGAAGGACAACTGACAGCAAAAACGCCAGCTAAACTGGGCGAAAAACGTGCTAAAACGTAAATCAACGGCGAAAATCGTGTTGAGCATTTTTTGTAGCTGAAAAGGCATAAACAGCAGCTGCTCCAGGAGAAGTGAAGTTGAAAAGTGCCAGCACAAATGTCAGATGCGCCGGGGGAGCGGGTGGCAGGCGACGGGCGGCGGGTGGCGGGTGGCTGGTGGCGGCCAATGCCCGGTGGCAGGAAGCGTTAGCAGTTGTCCAGATGAAAGGAAAGAAGCCGGCCCAGCCCGTCCCGGCAGGAGCGAACGTAATTCAATATGCGGCGCCGTGTTAAAAGCTGTAAAAATGCTTAAGCGTTTTTCAATTTACCAGTTTTATGTTACGGACAACGCTTGTAGCGCTCTTCAAAGCGAATGCGATTTGCTGCCAACTCAAATTTCTTGAACGCTTGCGAAACTCATTTGTAAAGTGTCTGTCCAGGACAGAAAAAGGGGCAAGGACAAAGGCGGAGATTTGTCTGCAAGGGCGAAACATACTTAAATATTTTACCATTTCGCAGAACTAAGTAAGAAAACACTTGGACTCCCATGCTAAACAGTACACCTCGGTGTGGCATTTTTACAAAGTTTTTATTTGGAAAAGTTCCCCCCATAACCTTTCACCTCTTAGCGCCAAATTGCTGCCGCCCTGCAACAGGAAAAGTTTCGCTGCAACGGGGGGAAAGGCCAACGCTGCCAGAAACAATTAAACTTGAACTTTTGTCATAGAACGAGTGCAATAAATGAAACTAAAAACAGAAATCTGAGAGCGACGCAGCCATTTGTGCCGTATCAGCAAAACATGGCGACAGACGCCATTGCAGCCTGTCCCCTGTCCAGGGCGAAGTTTTGTTGGCGTGGCTAATTAATTTTTATTTATTAGTTCCCACACGGTGCGGGCGGCAATTTCGGTTTTCTAATTATATGAATTCGCCGGTGGGGAGGTTAAATTAATTAAACGTTCTAACGCTCTCAATTTCCCTCGTTTCTCCTGCAGGCAAGCACACGCGTCTGGACACGCAGCAGACGGCACAGGAAGGTAATTAATATGGTCGAGTTCCTCCTCTGTCGAGGGTCCCACGGGTCGTATGCGCAATGTGCCGCAGTGCAGCGAGCCCGGGAAGCAAGGACAAGGCAAAAATCTGCAAAATAAACGGGTTTCCCTTCCTGAACAGTGAAATCAGGACCAGGCAGACTCTTTGGAAAACAAAATGAACCCATTTGAACTGTATCTCCGCACTGCCTTTGCTTGTGTCTCTTCCAGATTCCGACTTTCCACGCTTCGCGGAGCCAATAGCCAATGTCACCGTCTCCGTCGGACGCGATGCCCTCCTGGCATGCGTGGTGGAGAACCTCAAGGGCTACAAGGTGGCCTGGGTGCGGGTGGACACGCAGACGATTCTGTCCATCCATCACAACGTCATCTCGCAGAACAACCGCATTAGCCTGACCTACAATGACCATCGATCGGTGGGTGTAGCCTTAAGGCCATACAACCACAACCTAAACTATACCTAAATATCTGGGACTTACTTACAGTGGTACCTGCACATCAAGGAGGTGGAGGAGACGGATCGTGGCTGGTACATGTGCCAAGTAAACACGGTGAGCTGAAATACTTTTGCATGTGAGTGCAGGTTGCGGTAGCTAATCTCTCTATTCCCGCCAGGATCCCATGCGCTCCAGAAAGGGCTACTTGCAGGTGGTGGGTGAGTACTGAAACTAATCCAGGCCACTGGCCACTGGCTGCTGACCCCAAGTGACCCTTGGCCTTCGCCTCTCGCTCTCGCTCTCGCTTCCGGACAGTTCCCCCGATGATTGTCGAGGGCATGACCAGCAATGACATGGTGGTGCGCGAGGGTCAGAATGTCTCGCTGATGTGCAAGGCACGTGGCTATCCGGAACCCTACGTCATGTGGCGCCGGGAGGACGGCGAGGAGATGCTAATTGGCGGGGAGCACGGTAAGCGACCCTATTCCGCCGCACTGCTCTGGGCTTAACGTGGTTCCTTTCTCCCCCATCCCCCTTGCACTCCGACAGTGAACGTGGTTGACGGCGAGCTGCTGCACATCACCAAAGTGAGTCGCCTGCACATGGCCGCGTATCTGTGCGTGGCTTCCAACGGAGTCCCGCCATCGATTAGCAAGAGGGTCCACCTGCGTGTGCAATGTGAGTAAATGTCTAGTGTTAACGTTTATCCACCAGTAGCGCTACTCTTTGACCCACTGAGTAACCCAAATTAGTAGACCAGATCGGTAGCGGAAGAGCGAAAAGGGTGGGGAATCCAATTAGGACAACAAAGGCAAGATTAGTTAGTGGTTGCACGCAGATTCATTTGCAAAGATTCTCCACTAAAGAACTTTTTTTATATATAGATAAATATGAAAAGGTGCCTCCTCTGACCTCTACACAAAAATAATGTGTAATAAAAACACTGCATCGGTATAAAACGAAAATTATAAAATTCATATATGTAAAAACTTATTTGAAAGGGTCTCTGTACAACTATTAATTCCACACAAAGCTTACTGACCACATGGTCACGACTTTAGAGTATTATTCTGTAAATTAAAGAGAATTCCTCTCAAAGTAACCAACTTAAAAGCTACAAACACCATTACTTTTTTTAGTACTTGGTCACGTGAAAAGAACACTCCAGAAATATCATAAAATCCATTTGGGGCTCAACACTGTTGGAATATTTATAACCAGTTCCGGAGAGGAGTGAAATGGCAGCGGGCAATGGAAAATGTGGCTGTGACGGAAGCTGGACTCAATGCGTTAAATATACAAAACAAGCCGACCCTTCGGCCCTCCGATACATGTGGCCAATGCAGTTTTTGGGGCAATAACCGCAACGCGCCCTCAACGTTCGCATACAGACGAGATGCAGATGCAGGGCCTGGCGAACCCCCTTGGCCGAAAATCGACCAAAAGCTGCAGTCACGTTAAATTAATTTACCTGTGAGGGTTTGTCAGTGCGTGTCCCACGGCCTGGGGCTGCCTGCGATAGAGATGAACAGTTGACATGGTTTCAGAGCTAACTTGCTTGAGAATAACGCCGGAAACTCTTTGACTTATTAAAATGTTTTATTAACTAATCTCGTAGAGAGCTTTATTTTCTCACTTTCTTAAATATCAGCCAAATAGCTCATTAATTTAACAAGTCTTGACCGTAGTCCAGATGAAGGTGAATTTAATACAAATTCAAATATGTCAAACTACATAAACATTTAATTATACGAATCATTATTTGAGGATATCATAGGCACCTATACGATTTTTCAGGATAAACCTTTTCGCCCTACTCTTTCTCCCACCTCCAGTACTGATGCACTGAGCTCATTTCGCTTTGTTTGCTGGCGTTTGTTTGTTTGTTTGTTCGTCGGCAGGTGTTATTTTGTGCCCCCGTGATGTGTGCGTGGCCAAAATGCGTTCACCGTTCGCAGAGCTGCCTTTGTTGTTACTGGCGGCCGACTCCCGCACACAGCCGCTTGCCTCAGTATCAACAGTGGGAACAAAAGCTATTTACGCACACACGCCCCGCACACACACCCGACACACACTCCCACTTACGCCCTGCCGAGATGGATGGCCATGTCCGAGCCACAATCACTCGCTCCCAGGCGCACTTTTAATGACTGAGTGCATTTTAATCCAAAAACAGTTTGTAAACTCACGTAAAATGGAATGCAAAATTTATCGGGGGCTCGTAAAGCTGATGTAAAGTCCGTGCCGAGAACGGACAATGGGTCGGGTTCCGGAAAAGGCATAAACGCTGTATCGGGTGTTGGGAAAACAATATGGCAAAGAGTTTTTGGGGGAAATGGAATAAATATACCCGATGTGCAGTTTTCAATGCTCGTTTACAAGTAGGTAAAGCTTAATATTTCTTAGATTTTACAAATTGTGCCCTTCTTTCACAGTTCCCCCGATGCTCTCGATACCCAATCAGCTGGAGGGAGCCTATGTGGGTCAGGACGTGATACTGGAGTGCCACACGGAGGCCTATCCAGCATCGATCAACTATTGGACCACTGAGCGCGGCGACATGATCATATCGGGTAAGTCAATGCAGCAACTCAGTGGCTTACACTCTTTTCCATATCAAAAGTAATGGCTGTAAATTAAATGAAGTTGAAGAGCCGCATTTACGCTCTCGAAAGCGCTTGCATATGAGCTTACAATGTAATCAACATGCGGACCAGCGGTTCAGGCTCCTCCTCCTCTTAAGTCCGGTCGCCGGAAAATTGTCAGGCGAACTGCCAAACAGAGAGGCAAACTGCATACTCGCTTCAGTAGCGAACGTGAAAGCCCCGAGTGGAGCTCAGCCCATTTATTTCGCTTTTCACTTGCGAGGGTTTCCAGTGAATGTTGATGCGGTGTTCTTTTTTATTGTTTTACATACGAGTTCTCTGGCAGCCTCACGTCCCTTCGTCGAGCAGTGGTCCGTCGTAAAATGCGTTGCTCATACGCACTGTGCGCCGGGCTTAACGCGTGTACATTGTGGCATTGTGAGCTGCGCAACGTTAAAGCGTGTCGTCTTTACGAGATGACGTTTTCACAGTTCTCACTCTTTTCGCAGGATTGACATCTGACAGTTGATAGGAGCGAGCCGAAAAGTTGAAATCAGTCAAAAACAGAACCAACATATGTCCAAACGATCGGATTCTGCGAGCAATGTGACATGTTAAATGTCTTTAGAAATTTAAAACTTTCTTTCTTTATTTATCTTTTAATCTTAAATTTCAGTTGCATAAGATGGGCTTTAAAAATACCAAAGTGCAAGAGAAAAACTTAAAAAATAAAGATTGTATAATTCTGATGTGGGCTACCTCATTTCAGAAATACATCAATTAATTATAATGATAAGTAAAAAATATTTTATTAGAACAAAATAGTTTTATGGAATGCACATCTGCCAAAACCTTTAGTTGGGTTGGGCTGGGAGGTCAAAATGAATATCCAATGAATCCCATTTAAATATTATTGTCCCCTGATTTCGTTCGGCCTAAAATTAATAACCCGACATTATTATTTTTTATTTATTATTTATTATTTTTTTAACGAATATGCGGAATTCTCAGTCGATTATTGGATTGCCACAAGGTAGAGATCATGGTTGGGAGCTCCACCGCGAAAACAATTGTACATTTTAAATTTTAAAATATACAAAGCCTCTGTAGTACAGTGTAAGCTGAAAACTAAATACACATTGAATTTAAATAGTCAAACATACAGAATAACACACTTGATGCACTGAAAATGGGCAATGTGAATATTAAATACATTGGCCAAAATCGATTCAGAGCGTAAATTAAATAAAAAGTCGAATTCCAGCGGAAAATTCTATTTTGCAGCGGAAATTATTTTAACATAGCTGGCAGGCATATGCCAGAGAGATTGGTAAATGTTCACAACCGAAATGAGTCTAAATGATGCTGCATACATGGACTCAATGCCGGAACTCATAATTCCCCGTCAATGTTGCTAAATAATACTATGGGCATGCCACCCGCAGTGTGGGTGTGCTTTTATGATGCCAGCACACTTTTAATGGCACATCAACATGTCCTGCCTCTACTTTAAAATTAGAATTTCAAAAATTGTATACCTTAGTCGAATTTAATTTGCTTATTTTTAATCAAAATAGCACTTGCATATTTCTCCATTATTATAATATATAATATTAAGCGAAACCACATTTTGAGGGGTCTTGGAATCCACAAATCCAGTATCTATGACTCATTGATGGCAGCCTATATGCATAAAAATTGAGCTATATGTATACCAGCCTTTGAAGGACTGTCTTTCGGTTCCATTTTATGCTTAAATGTCACTTTGTTTGTTCGATAAGGAAGAAGTCGCCGGCTTAGGCATAGCTCTTGGTGTATGCCCGACCCAAAGGCAAAATTATGGCCAGGATTTAGCTGGCCGAGGTAGAAAAACTGAGGCGGGAATATGACATTTCGTATGCACACACGCACAGGCGACAAACTGAGGGAAATGCGAAGCAAGATATAAGATATGAAGGCAGCGGCCATGATGTATGGCTAACAGACACCAAAAGTTTGGGTAATAAATTTTAAGCGCTTTCGCATAGAGTTCGGAATAGCTGTCTATGAACTGGAACGAGAGTAGTTTGAGAAGAATAGCGCTATTGTTTAAGAACAATGGTATAAGTACCTCTTCCTTTTAAAAGTCTGTATATACATATTTGTGGTAAATTATTGCGTCCACGAAGGATACTTTTCTCTCGTGGAATCATTTCAATTGAAACAACAAAAATCTAAGCTGTCGAGAGGATTTGAAATTCAAACTCAGGAAAATAATATAATAAATAATAACTGCTATTCACATACAGAAGATCTTTGCTTGTCTTAGCATTTAAATCCATTTCTATGTTCTGTACTTAGTTCACAGTTCGTTGGATTAAAATGAATGTAATATATTTTTTGAATTATGCAAAGCAATTTAATGTTGCTGATGTTGAAACGGCCCTCGTAGAGTCGTCTACGACACATGCCGTATGTCATAGCCATACGGTATATATATGGCCTGCAGGACAGGCAATTCTACAAACAGTTCAAGAAACCGAAACTTTCGTTTAATGCGGCTGGCATTAAAAGTATAAAGTTCCTTGGAAGACGTGCAGGCAGGAAAAAGAATTGCTGCCGCCGATGATTATGAAAAAAATTATATATTTGCGTGTCAGAGGAACTTACATGTGGCCCCGCGGATAGTCGTGGCACGGGATAGCTGGAAAAGTATCACAAAAGGTGACTGGGGCTATAAAAAGAAGCCGCGAGTGCGGGTCACATGCAAGTTGGGCGCCGCAGGGAAAATTGTTTTTCCCCATTGTTCCCCAACGGGGCTGCCGAAACCGAGAAGGAAGCAGGCAAAACTAAAGACATTTGTCACAAATACACACATGAATGTACAAGGGACAACATGACGTATGGGTAACATGCGATATCGCCTTACAATGCGCCAAACAATCAAAGTGAAATTAAGTTTATATATTTAATGCTACTTACTGTCAGCCGGCAGTTGCCCAAAAAGCAGCCCGAAAAGCAGGCAGCGAGCCCAATACGAAACGAAACGGGGCGAAATGGAACGAAATTAAAGCCGCAGCCAGCCAGAGAACAAAAGTTTTTCTTTTAGATTTTCACTGATTAATGAGAAAAGTTTTAGTCGGCGACGGCAATGGAAATAGCTGAGGAACTGCGCCAGTTTTAATTACACACACACCCTGACGAAGGGGCAGGAGCGGGGGCGAGGGTATAATTAGTTGGAGTCTCGATTGGGAAAGCGACTCACTTCACTGCCCATAAGCAGCACTAACAACAGCTCCGACCACCCCTGCAGGTGACATTAATTAATTGATTTTCCCCATACATATTTTCCAGCCATAACGGCGCCGAGCGCGTCCCAGTGGTGGCCCAGAAATTGTCACTGTAAATTATTGCACACTTTTCCGCATTTTTCGCACTTTCAGACACCTCGCGGGCCGGCGATAAATACGAGACCACATCCACGGTCAGCGGTTACACAAAGTACATGAAGTTGAAAATACGAGCCGTGGGCCCCAACGATTTCGGCACGTATCGGTGTGTGGCCAAGAACTCGCTGGGAGAGACGGATGGCAACATAAAGCTCGACGGTAGGAGCTCGGCCTGACCCGAATTATATATTTAATTCGAATGCAAACTAATATTAAATACTTTCAGAAATGCCCACGCCAACCACAGCCATCATTTCCGAGATGGCCCTACTGAATCGCAGCTACGGTAAGAGTCAATTAGTTAATAAACATGAGGGCGTTTTTTACAGCCCAAACTAGAAACTATCAAGCGCTGAAAAGTTCATTAAGTCCGGTTCAGAGCCATTCGATCAACTCCCTAATTGAATAAATATCAGCCACAAGCATCACAGCACATTTTTTGCCCGGTCATGAATTATGAAATGCAATAATGGGGTTTTAATTTTATGCACTGCAAAGCACAAAATCACAGTCAGCACTACACATTGAAGTGGTTCATGGGAGCACATAAAATCATAACAGCCATTAAAGTCGACTTCATCGATGGGGAATGGGCAGTTCAAGCGAAAAACTATCATGCTTTTCACGGGGAAGCTTGAACACGAAGGTACTTGATATTTTTCACCTTGCCATACCCCCAAGGAAATCACTTAGGGAGGGCCCTCGGCTTTCGCCCGGCTAAATGGAGGCGATAAGCGGGCCAAAATTGCAGTAATCAACGCAAATAGCCAAAACAACAGCACATATGACCGCACCACATTCCTCATCCATCGGCCCCACCTCGAATCGAGTCCATCCAGTCAAAGTTGCATGCAATTTCTGTTTTCCTTTCGCCCTTGTTGGTTTTCCTTTGGCTGTGGCGCCCTTCTAAATGCAAATAAATGCGAAATTAAATAAAAATACCCTAGCATACAATTACCGCCGGCATCTGTGCAAATGTGTATAACTAAATTTCTTTCCGTATGGTTTCTCTCTTTTTTTGGTTCCGAAAACTTCCCTCCATTTGAATATATCTTTCATGTTCTGCCCTCTCCAACCAACAACAACCAACAACTACCACCGTCAACAACAACAACCGCCCCATTCACGAACCGTGCTATCCCGATCTCTCCCTGAAATATACACCTCGGCCGTGTGCTGACTGATGCTTGCTGCATAAAATTAAAAACATCTAAAAAACATAAAGATGCCAAGAGACGTCATAGAAATAAATTTGACGCGGGCAACACTCTGCCTGATTATGGGGTTGAGGAGTGGCGTGACGGTGCCCAAGGTAAGTACTACATCTCCTGCCCACTGCCCCGAGAACAGCGTTTCATCTGTCCCAGGCAGCCCGGTGCAGCCCCTTTATCCTCAATCCGGCCATCTTTGCCTTAGTGGCATTTTATGGCCGGGCTGAATTTATCACTATACTTGTATTTCTGTTTCGCCCATAATTTGCATTTTGCCTCGCGGAGTCGGCGTGTTGCACTTGCCTTTCATGCCATTCATACCTGAAGTGCGCCGCCGTGTGATCTCATAATTTGAATGCTCTTCACATTTTCCTTGGCCGAAAACTTGGACTGCGCATAATACGGCCACCCGTTGGCCCGAAGTGTTTAGCACAAAGGTTAAAAATTAATTAAACTTTGCGTTCTGACTTCTGCAGTTCCCGCCTTTCATGGCAGAAACAAATTGCACTTGCTGCTGCCGGCATCTTAGACTCGACGGAACAGCAATAAATACGGCTTATAGCGCCATAGCTTGGATAAACAAAGAAAAGGAAATTTGAAAAGTGAGGCGGGGAAACTTAAAATTGTCATAAAATATTTAGTTTTTGGTGGCAATAAATACAGATAGATTTTAGGATGTGACACTGGTTGTTATTTTTATCAGATTCTCATGTAGTAATGAGCAGTATCAATAATATAACCTTTAGTTGAAACCTAATATTAATCTTTGGGAAAGGAAAGCAGCTTCTGAACATTTGGACTGAAAGTCCTGAAAACCAATTTAAATCCCATTTAAAATATCGGTTATTGGCCTCAACAGGAAGTTTACAAATCCATTTAACTTCAAGTGCGATTGTAAAAACAAAAAATGAAAAACAACTGTACATAAATGCAGTTTATTTCACTCCCATTTCGAGTGGAGGTTAGACATTTAACCCGTTGCTGTCGCATCGTGTTTGCGGTTCAGTGTTGATCCCTTCTGTTGCAAGTCAAATACTTTTTGCAGCAATAAAAACGCCATCGGACGGTAAATGCAACAGAAAAAGCCAACAACAAGTGGGGAACAGCAATAAAAACTAGCGACATTGTTGATTGACACTGACATTCTGGCGATGGCGGCGACAAAGTCCATCTGGATGCGAATCTACCCAATGTTTGCGAACGCGACTGTAGCCGGCGGTGAGGGCGGGCACACATCCTGTTGCATACGCTTTATGGGCTGTCAAATTTGGCGGCTAAACGACCTCCGGATATGACAGTGGATATATGCAGACAGAGAACCGACCGCAGCCGGCAAATTAGCCATAAACATTGGCTTTGCAAATTCTCTACCGCCCGCTCTTAATCCTTATTGAATTACCAACCGAAACAACCAACTTGCATTATTCGGTTTCCCTTTTTTCGGTCTTATTTCCACTTGTGTTTATTGCATTTAAAATGCAATTATTTAAAGCACGCGTCCGTAAAATGCCGTCCAACCGACTGCACTAATGAACTCAAGCCCGAACTGCCCCAGAGGGGCGTGGCCGCCCAACTCCGATCCCGGCCAGGGTCCTGGCTCTGGCTCCGGCTCCGGAGGCATTCGTGCATTGCAAGCAGCCAAATGGGAGAAAAGTGGAGAATGCAAAAAAGAACAGACACAATGTCTGTTCATTGTGGGAGAGTCTGCCGGTGGCAGAGCCGGGAATCTGGGCGTCTGGGGAAGGGTTGGGTTCGAAAGGATTTTCTCTTGGAGGGCCGTTGACTTTATTGATTCAACATTGGACTTTGGTGCTTCAAGTTTTTGGCTTCGCCCGCGGGGCCGACGAAGAGCTTAAAGAAGAGGCTTAGCCAGAGATGCAATTAGGGGATGTTCTGGCCGAGTCATCTAAGGAACCTTTTTGTTTAAAGGGAGTTTTGGAAAGGACAAGTGCAGATACTTTATACACATGTTATTTCCATTAATAGAATACCAATTTTCATTTACAAACATTTAAAAGTTTTAGGGATTTGTTTCGTCTAAAAAACTCAGAAGAAGTCTGATATAAATTATGCGAAATCTCTAAATTGTCTCTAAACTGTATTTGTGAATAAATCTCTAAAAGAAAATAAACAAAATATAAATGCATTAAAAGGTTTTCTAAAAACTATTAGTTCAAAACGATGTTTTAAGTGTTTTAGAATTTGGAGAGGATTAAATGAAATTATGACTTTACAACTTTTCCTCGAAAAAAAAACCTATATTACAAAATATCCCAAAACTTTAAATGTAGGAAAATGGCCAGAGGAATATAGATTTATTTTTATAAGAAAACTTAAAATAATATTGGCATTCCATATTTTATTCAAAACAAAGGGCAGGCAAAGTGTGCCACAAAATCCCGCTGGGAAATGCTTTTTTGATTGATTGTCGATTGGCAGTTTCAACGTTGATTTCTCCACGAATCGTCGCAGCTTATAAATAAAATATCCAAAAGGTACGAATCGGCACAGCCGAATGGCAAAAAGGATGCGACAAAACAAAACCAAAACAATGCGGAAATATTTATTGCCTCGCATCAAATGAAATATGCCATCAAAATCGTCTGGCTGTCGCATTGACACATTTCCCATGTGCTCTCAATCAAGCGTGAATGCGGGCCACGACTCCAGCTTCCTCCTTCCGCCCCGCTTGTATGCCGCTGACATTAATCAAATGCCAAGGGGAAAAGGTGGCACATTTTTACCAGGTCTTTAAGCAGCAGCCAAAGATAAACACTCGCAGGGAGGCTGCCTTCCATCCGTATGTGGGTCGGATCTTGGGGGATTTCCGCTGGCAACACTTTTGAAGTGGGCTTATGAATCGGAAGGATTCCCCAATGATTTTGCTCGCATCAGGTACTTAACTAAATGATTTCCTAATGCTTTGCAAGCTCCGCAATTCTGCAAAAATGCCAAATAAATAGTTTGCTTTATTTTTTACTTTAATAACCTATCTTTTGTCTTGCGACAGCTAGAAGCTAACTTTAAATCCCAGCCTAATCCTTAAAATAACTGATCGAAAGTACCAAATAAAAGCCTATTCAACTGGCTTTAAGTTCGCACTTTGATTCGGAGCCGTAGTCCCATAACTTTTCGCAGACAATTCAATTTCGTTTTGGGTGAACGGATTGGTGTGGCCCGCCCGCTCGGCTTAACTCACTCCCGTTGTGTGGCATCTATCACTTTATATTTATGACTCTGACTGATCCCGCGCACACAAAAATCGATTCGGAGCCAGGGGAATGTTCTCTTAAAGGCCAATTTGCGGTTATTTATGGGGTCAGCTGACGAAAAGCCAAACGCCAAAAGATTAAAAGCAGATAAAATATATTTAATAGCCCCCAAAGGTCGGCCCTCCCAGCCCCACTCACCCGCGACAAAGGACTTTACCCGCGGTCGAGTGCCCAGAAGGAGTGCAAATTAGAGGGAAATTAATGGATAGCTCCAATTAGTGAGGGAATTTTTGAAGTTGACGTGATTATTACTCTGTCCCCAGCTCCGGTTTAAGTCGAGCCTCTAGCCCCGTTTCCAACCACTGTATCCGCCATACGTCAGGCATTGACGTGCGGTCAATAAAGTGCGTGCAATGACGTGCATAAAACGAACAGTGGGAAACAGCCACAAAGGCACTCAATCAGCCGGAGACAGCGGCCCACAAAGAACGGTGAAATATTGTCAAGTAATCGCTGTCCAAATGCTCCTCTCATGCCTTGACGTTGTAAGGAAGTATCATACAACGACGCTGGCTTGTGAGTCGGTTGAAAGTGGGGTGAATATATGTACGAAAACCAGTTAGGAGATACAGGACAGCTATGGTCTACAGTAGAATACCCTGCCATCACTTAATGTTGTGGCAGTCTGCAAAACATAGTTTTGCTACTTTTACTTGATTTTTCAGTTTTTTTCTTATTACAAGTTCGTAAGGTAATTTCTAGGAGTCTATGACATGAAATAAGTCTGTTTGAGTCAATTAGTGTAGGAAACTCTTTTAAAATTAAAAGTTTACTACCTACCTCCGAACGTTTAGAAAAACATCCCCGTATACCACTTATCTACTGTGTATTTAAGAATAATGTTACCAATTAATATTTGTCTGTGGCCAATTTTGAATTTGATAATAGCCCGAAAGCGGAACTCGTTAAGCTAGCTTTCTTAGCGTTGTTTTAACTCTTAATCCAACCTGTGGTCCGTTATCCACCAAATGTCAATGGACGATTGGCTTGAACAAAATCAATAAATTAAGCCGCCGAAAAACGCACCCAACGAACAATTTGATGCAGAGCATACTTTTGGGCAGGGGAGAGTAATTTTCTTTAATGCCATCCAAAACCATTTCCAATCCCACTTCCACAGCAGCAGCCCCCTGATAATAATGTATCCAGCGCCCGTTCGGGACTCGTCGAACGCACGAAATAAATGAAAACATAAACCCGACTAACCAAAAAACTGATTACTACATGCCTTCCCCTCTCCCTCTCTCTTTCTCGTTCTCTTGTGCTCCCACAGGCAACCATGCTGGGAACAATGGCGATAACAATCAAACGCCCGTGCGTAATCCGCCCGGAGCATTTCACAATTCCGCAGGCTCACTGGCGCAGCATAATCTACTTGCTAAAATAATGCGCGGCATTAAAACGCAATCATTTGGGATTTTCAAACGTTTATCGAGCGCTCTGCCCACTCTGCCGGCGGCGCAGGACTCGCTCTGGCTGTCGACGTTATCGCTGGCATCGCCGAGTCGGTGGCGTATGAGTAATACGGAGGGCCAACCCAATTCACCGGAGACCGTTGTCAACAGCGATAGCACCGCACTGGCTGGATGCTGGGAGAGCAGAAGTTATAGCGGCGGCAACAATATCACCACCCGGCCGCCATTGTGGGCGCGGCCATCGCGCATATTTCACATTGCTCATACGCCGTGTGGCGCGTCAACGCAGCATTCGCAATGCCAACGCCTAGGCGAACGCCAGTGGCAATGGTTGTGGAAATGGCAGTGGCAGTGGGAGCGGCAGTGGCAGTGGCAATGGCCAATGCTCATTTGCATAGTAATATTGGCTGGCTGTTTTGTTCGGTTGCTGCCAATGCCGCTGCATTTTATCGGCCGCCACATCGCCCCATTTTCTATTAGCACGACGCACAGGCATCATTTAATGTGCACATTTTGGGCCACTCGTGGTAATAAGGTTGTCGCAAAATACACCGCAATGAGCAGAGGCCCGCCGAACACACTCTCAGAGCCCCGCGTTCGAAAGTTTTCAAGATGAAATCAAATAATTGCAAAGGCAAAAAGAAACTCATTTGGGGCACAAGAGCAGCTTGGAAAATAAAATCAAACCGTGGCCGGATGGAGCTGAAGCACGAGCAGGACAAGGACGAAAGCTGCCACGAAGGCACAGGAAAATCAGTCTGGACAACTGCAGCAGCTGGGTATACATACAAACACACACAGATACATAGTATAAGGTATAGATATGTTTATATTAGAGCGTAAAATGAAAATCGTGCTAAAAAAGAGCTGGGTAGGAACGCCAATTGATTGCGACTTGCCAGAAGCGAATAAAATTGAATAGATCTGGGTAAGGAATAATTGAAGGGCGAACCACACTTGTAGCTATCAATATCAAAATAAATTACAGAGCATATGAAATATACTATGTAGGTGGACCTGCAGTTTTACAAAATTTACTTTACATTTTCATACTCTAGCAGGATGTAATTATCAAAGCTACTTTTCTTAAATTTTGGCTTTCATGGGACAGTTTAAATTGTTTCTAGACTTTCCTACCCAAAATTTTTCCACATTAATTGTAGGAAAGCGAAACGCAATTTTGTTAAAGCAAACATGTGTTCGACATAATAGATCCAATTAAGTGGAAATAAATTGATTATGGTCTACAAAAAAAAACAAATATAACTATGGAACGAAGCGGAAAAAACGGTTAATCAAATTTGCATTTAGATGAAAGTATTTACGCAAACCCATACCTAGCGAATTTACATAGTAAATTTAGCAGAAATTTAATATAAGAACTGAAAATGGTAAAAAATGTGAGCCACAAAATGGCAAAGCAAAAATGTTAAATTAACTTATTTATTGGATGTATAAAGAACCCCTTCAGCATAATTGATATAGACACAAAGCAAACATAACTATTTACGAAATTATGATTAATTTAATAACATCTTTATGTCATTATTGGTTTAATCTCTAATTTATTATACAAAAAATAGGCATAAACTGATCATTTTCATTATTATTTATTTTTCAATTCCTTTCTTGATATTGGGAATTTAAGTTATCGTTAAAATGTAAATATTCAAGGCATATAAGCATTAATGAGTATTAAATAAACATAATGAATCTTCGCTGTAAATATGACAGAAAATTCTTTGTATAAACTGTGACAACTTCGATTTATGCCTAAGCCTAATTTAAGCAAATACAAATTTTCAAAACTCGGTTATATTATTCATTTGTAAATATCTGCCACGCATTAAAGTAATCCAGTTAAAACTAATGTTAAAATGTTACTTGATTAAAATATATATATCTTTACATGTAGGGAAACCAAAAACAATCGGCAAATAAAAACCAAACGAATTGCTGTTGAAATTTAATGAGAACTATTTACGTAAGAAGCTCAGAAAAGTAAACACAAAAAATATATACATATACCTAGTCATACCATACATACTCATATGCATACATGTATTGAGCTCTATATATGTGAATAAGTGAGGCATATCGATGTGACATATTTGTGTGTAATGTACGCAAGTGTTTACAGCAAAAATAAAACAAAAAAAAAACGAAATTTTGCCAAAAGTATTTCATTTTCAGGGACTATACGTGTATTACTCAATGACAGCGAAAATAGCCGGACACGGGGCAGTTGTGCAATTTTTCGCAAGAAACCAAACAGAAAAATTAAATAATATGCACACAGAAAGAAAATTCAGCACCGTTTTATTTAAATAATTTTAAATGTTCTTAATGCACCTACTTTTCAGGTACCACTAGGACTGTTCTCAAAATCCACCTAATTGCCTACATATTCAGGAGCATAAAAAAACCAATAGGAAAAATAAAGATAAACACAAAAGTATACGCCACAGAGAAAAACAAAAAAGACTACGAAAAACCAGGCCAAACCTATTTTCCCCCCTCTCGGCTTTTGTTGCAGCTTGTTTATAGAAAGTGTTGCAGCAGCAGATGCAACAGATCCACAGAAATGGCTGCGGTTGCCATTTTGGAATTCCTTCGAGTGGAAATGAGCGAAATTTCCAAGCAATTAGCAGTGCCAGCGTGGAGGCCAACTGAATGACGCATTGTAGTCATTTCTACCTTGGCGGATAATAGAGCGAATAAATAATAACATTTTACTGTCAACATATATGTAGAATAAAAGAATTATTGTAAAGCTGAGCTGGAAAACGCTGTCCTCAGCCAAGTATTTAAAATAATTACATATTGTTGAATTTTAAAAAGGTTTAGCTTCGATCGCTCACCTCAAACCATGGTTCCCGACGTGTGTTACTATGTGAAAGCAAAATCAAGGTGAAAGGTTGCAAGCCTACTGTGCACTCCAATTGCAAACCATATTTAGTTGTCGTCGGCATATTTCTTATTACATTTCATAATAATATAATCCGAGCTCCTATATATTTAGTCTCTAAGATATATTATAAATAGCTAATTCGACCTCTCTGATGAAGAACTGATCAATAATAACAATTCCTCTTTTCTGTCGTTAAAAGAAAGAAAGATATTATGAAACATAACATCTTAGAGCACAATAATATATTAAATAATAAATATACCAAAAAATATATATATACAACAAAACTTTCAACAAGTAGCTCTTATTTTAATAGTAATCTGCTTTTCATTGAAATTATAGAGAGTAAAATGGTTGTTAGTAGGTGAAGGTAGCCAAGTGAAAACCATCAGGTTCGTCGCCTTGTCTCCTTTGTTTTTACACAACTTTTGAGAGTGGGACGAATGCAAGTGGAAAATTCAATTTGTAAAGTGCATACAAGTAGCATCAGCCAAGGCAGACCGAGACCGAGGGGGAATTGTGGAGTCAGCCATATGTGTGGCTGCTCAGCGCCGAGGATATTTGTTGTTACACAAAAGCGGCAGCTAGTATTCCCCGCCAGGGGAAGAGGCGCCCCATTGCCACTCGGCGCCTGCCAGGAGCTGTGTACACAGGCAGCAACAATAAAGGCGGCAGCGTAGTCCAAGTTGCAAGTGGCATAAACGTGAATGCGGCACCAACATTGTAATTAAATCTGCGTCAACACAACCCTTGCAACGGAGCGATGAACAAAAATGGCCAAGGAGAACAGACGTGGGCGACATATGCATGTGTTTGGGTGAACTTGTTCCTCTGTGTCCTTGTTTATTCACACTTGTTGGCCCAAACAGGTGCACAGTCGAGCCAGACTCAATCAGGGCAGAGTAGAGTTGAGGCAACTCAATTTAGTAGCAGTATACAAATCTGGAAATCAGAAATCTTATACTCTTAGGCTCTTAATTTTTTTGTAAGATCCGTTCGAGCCTATAATTCATAAAGAACAAAACTGAAACATGTTGGGTAGTTTAAAAGGTAGTTATTTAGATTATTACTGCCATCAAGTGCGCTTAAAAGTGCTCCCTTTATTCTTCCAATGTAATACCCACGTATGTGTATATACTTCTGCCATTTCACATCCATCTTACTTGAGTTATGTTAATTTTCATTGGGCCCGCACGCATATTTGCGGCAATTAAGACAGGCCTGGAACGCATAAATCACGCATACGCCCCATTGAGCCCATTTCCACTGCCCGCCCAGCTGGCCTGATTTGCTTCGATTAGACAAGCGATAAATATCCAGGGCTAGTGCCGTTCGCCTCTCGAGTGTTTGATGTCATAAAAGGGTTAAACGCCAGCAGTCCGCCGTCTTAGCCCACTGAGTTTATTAAGCTGTAAAATATCTTGATAAAGGTCAGGCGGCGAAGGAAGCGGGTGAGGGGAGGCTGGCAATTACCAGGCCCGGTAATATGAGTGGTTAGCCAACAAGAGGATTCGGACGAGTAATGGCCGGATGGAGGGCATAACTTAACGTTCGCCAGTGTTGACGCTTACATCCTTTGGCGGCCACTTATCATAACGCTCTGGCTCTAGCTTGAGCTCGAGCTCGAACGTCTCTGGAGCGACACGCACATGCGCCGGCAATTATGCTAAAAGCGTTGAATTTATAGTTTCCCACACTCGATGCGAGCGGCCGGGCCGCTGAGCATTTTTAACATGGCTCAGCCTGTCCGCATTGGCCACTAAATAAATGGCTTTTAGAGCACGCGTTAATGATGTTGATTGTGGCCCAGGGAGCTGGCGGAGCAGTCTCCTTTGGCCGCCACCAACCGTCCCATCCGCGATCCTGCAACGGTTTCATGTTTAATGCTCTGACGCCACCAGAGGGCCCGCGGGCGGATAGCACGTTCCTGTTGGTCTCTGTCCGGTTTATTTTTATGATGATAGATGGTCCGGGCAACGCTATTCGGTATCTCGCCGGTGCCTGTTGTCAAAAAGGATTTAATGCCATATTTATTAGAGGTGTGCATATATGTGTGTGCGCCGAAAGGGGTGCGTCCTCCTTTGCCAAGCGAATTCTGTTACATATAACTTTGTCTGGTCAGAGAAATACTATTAAAAAAAACGTATTTTAGGCCTGAATTAACATTTAAGGGTTTTAGTATCCCACAAAGATTATATTTTAAACAAATACTTCTCAGGCACTAACTAATCTATCGTAATTTCTAATATAATCTTAAATAAGAATATAAAAAAAAAAACAGTAACTCAAAAAAGTTCGAGGTAAAGCCTCCCAGAAAGATGAAAGAAAAAACGGAATTAAAAAAGAAAGAAAACATTTGCAGTCGAAACTCATCACTCAAAGGCTGGTACCCAAGCCTAACTCTAAACCCCCCTTTTCGGGGCGGCCCGGCTAGGAAAAAATCGCATAAACAATCCGGATGGAGTGAATGCGGAAGCGGGGATTGCACCGACCAGCAAAATGGTTTAAAACTCAATTAAAGTTTTAGCCGCAAAATAAATGCAAAAACGACGACGGCAGCGACAGGAAAAAAGTACGAAAAAAACAATAAATAACAACGATTTGGGGATTGCCTATAAACGATTCCTTGTATACTCTTACCATTTAGTAGCATATAGGTTAGAATAAGGAAAATAAATATTTCTTTAAAGTAAATAAATGATAAGGGAGTTCATAGTTCTTGAGTGGCTATACGACAATTACTTTTTATGAGAAAAGAAAGGATTAATATCAAGTCTTGGTGTTTCTTTTTTATTTAATTTGAGGCCGCTAATGATAACCAAATATAACATAACAAAATAAATCTAATCACATTCTTTTGTCTATATTAAAAATGCATAAAAATATTTATGTTTAATATCAAATGGTTAGTTATTAGAACAAAATTGGTAATTGTAAATTAAAAACAACAATTATTTTTCCCTGTTAGAGGAACCAGCTTCGCATTCTTCCTTGGAACCCCTACAAGTTTGGGCCATCAACGGCTGCCACACCCACAGGAATGGCGCCCCCTCCTCTCACCATGGCACTTTTGATGGCTGTAATTCAAATGAAAATTACACAAATGAATTGAATTTCCGAAAAATGCAGCAGCAGCAGCAGCAACGGCAGCGTGAAGGAAAAACTTTGATGAGCCCCGGATCTGGTTCGGGAATGAGCGTAATGATTGTGTGGGGCTCGAGTGGTTTGAGTGCGAGTGTTTGTTTGTTTGCGATTAGTTTACGCGCCCCTGGTGCCAGAATGCCTTTGGCCGGGGTCTGCGCCACGTTTGACTCGCTTTGGACTGGAGTGCAGTTGGGCTAACGAGTTGCTGGAGAGCTTCGTGGCAAGTGAGTTTTGGCAAATTTAATGGTGCATTCCGGCCACACGCCGCCTCTGCCGCAAGAGTTTAAATTTGTTTTATTGGAGCGCGAAATCGGCTTTTGTTTTTAATGCTGTTGTGTTCGGGTAGAGGGGGCATATTGTAAATTGGGTGGGAAAACCGAACCATACTTACATCTTTCAAACCAAAAGCTTGAGCTGGAGCCTCAGGATCTGCAGTCAACACAGATACAAGCTCCTCGCACCTAATTTGAATGCAGAGATGTTATTAAAATTAGGGCTTTCAGATGACCGAAATTCATTAAAATGAAATGTCCCGAATGCGGCACTGTGTTAATGGCTCATTACACATGCAACTCCACCGAATAGGCGACCCGGCAACGGTGAAACTTTCGCCACAATTTGCGGAACGCGAATGTGGCTAAAATGCGGCAAAACATTAAGTTGAATTATGCAATAAAAAAATAATGCAATAATAGTTAAACGAGCACATGGCCCACAAGGCCCCCAGTGGGATAAACCGAATGGGAACTCTCCACATGAATAACCTACACATCGCGTTTCATAACCGAAAGCTCTTTAATTTGAGCAATTATTTTGTTTAGCTTATTATCCTGTAAGGAAAATTTTTATTAGATCCTTTTTAAAATTAAGGCACTGTACGGCATTTCTTTTTATCACGTTATCAGTTATTTTATTCACGCCACAATGCAGACTCTTATATGCCAATCTTTGAGTTTGTTTGCAAATTTATGTTCAAATTTATAGTGTATGCTTTCTAATGTTTTTCTATGGTTTTCAATGTTTTCCTATGCCTTAAGTCACCTATTAATAGTGGTATATTTCTAAAATGCAATAATATTCGTTTAAAACAATTTAGATACAAGATATGCCTTCTACCTACATATTAATATAGGTTAAAGTTTACGCGAAACATTCTAAAGTTACTCCATGTTTTCCTAATAATGCTATGCAATCATTTATACTGATAATGAATTCTTTATTTATTTTGCACACCTTACATGACAATAACTTAATAAATTGCAGTATCTGAACACATACAGAGTTCCGGAATTGGGTTAAATGATAAAATGGGGCACAACATATCTAGTAACGATACTGAAAACTGGGGTCCGAACCATAGACAATGCAACCACATGGATAACCTGTAAGAGGCGTTCAACGAGAGTTAACATATAGAATCATTAGGCAGCGCATGACAGTTAATAAAAGACTGTTCATTAATAACACACATATAGACATTTATTTGTGACACCAACAAGATAATACGTAATGGACAATCATTTACAAGGCTTATGTTAATAAGAAATTCACTCGGTTGCGTTTGGTAAGTACATAATTTGCGGTATTGGAAAAGTAATATCGAAACGGCTTAGTGTGTAATATTTTCTTCGACTGTAATCGTGTGGGGAATTAGGGGTTTTGTAGGGCCAACACCCAGAGTACTGTCTAGCCACCAAACAGGGGGAATCGGGTCCAAACTACTTGGCCAATGCTGTTTATGGCAACTGTTTTGTGTAAAATTTTGGGAGCATAAGAGAAACACGGTTGATCAGAAATTTGGAATCAAATTGCTGGGTTAATTTAGTCACAGAAGTTAGGAAATAGGAAGGAGATTCAGAGAGATACCAAAAACTACCAAACTTTGCCACTGCCCTAGGGGCTGACATCTGAAACGAGAGAGAGTTGGTCAATTGCAAAAATAGAGAGAAAATCACACGTGTGGCAAATTAGTTTTTCTGGTAGCTTATTGGTATTTTCTCGACTGCATTTACGTATGCTCGGTTCGGGCCAAGTAAGGGCTAAATTCATATATAATCGGGGCACAAGCCTCTAGAACGGCTCGCGGTAAATTCATTTAGTTATAGCACACAAACATTCAACAAGCTCTAGCTGTCGCTGTCGTAGCGCTCAGATGCCATCACCCAATGCACAAAATTGCAACACTTGAACTTGCCTCGCGGTTTGCACTGCAGGTGCTCTTTGATGTACTGGCAGGGGCACTGGAACTGTCCGCAGTGGCGTCCCGGCTCCACGGGCGTCACGTCCACCAATCCCCTCAGGGCCTCCATGCCCCACCGGGATCCATAGCGCAGGAACAGCTGCAGGCCGCGCTCCTGCAGAGATTCGGGGTAGAGCGGGGATGAGACACGGCGGAGAAAAACGGATATGGTGCTGATGGCATGTGGCCGTGGCACACTGCAGGTGCGGCGTTAGTGGGGTTAGGAACGTGGATTGTTATGATAATCGGATGGTTTGGATGTGGGATGCAGGTTAGTAAGACGACAATTAACGCTCAGCCGAGTACGGCATACTTTCCGGCACTGTGCAGTGATTTACATACAAACGAAGTCTTTTAAATACACTACCTTATTCATATGAAGGTAAGAAATAAAAGGCCTAGCTCCTACACTAAGTCTGATTGAAGGAAATAAAATAGGTCATGAAGTAATTTTGAAAATATTATGTGGGAGTAGCCCTCGGTACCAGGATGTTCCACGGATCAAGGCTACACTAGAAATGAAACATTTCCTTTTGTATGTTCAGCAATTTAATCGGTTGACGCTAAATCCAAGAACAAAAACATTTCAGGATTACAGTTCGGTGATTAGAGCCAGCAGCCCATGCAGTTGATGCCGCAGCAGTGGCGGTGCTGCAGGCTGATCTTGATCTTGTTGCGCAACAACTCCTCCTCGTACTGGCACGGGCAGATGGACGACTGCAGATGGCGGGGTGTCTCGTGGACGCCGGCCTCCTGGACGGTCCAGTCGAGACGACGGCGCAGGAAGTCCTTGCCCCAGCGCTGCAGGTAGCTCAGAAATAGCTCCTGGGCCACGGCCTAAAGAGAGCAGTTAGACATTGGATCATGAGGTGCGTGAGTGATCGAAAGAAGGGGTTTGGGTTGCGAGATGGTGATGAGATCAACTGCTACCTAAGAACAACCCGCTCCCAAGGCAAAACCGAAAAGCAGAAGAGAAGAAGCGCCTCACCTGCTTGCGAGGCACTCGCACCGGCTGGCTGCCCTGGATCACGATGTCGTTAAGGTCAATGTCGAGCTTCGCCTCCCAGCCCGCCTTGATGGCCTCGCCGCCCGTCTGCTCGGTGTGCTCCAGGAACTCGTTGAGGAAGCTCACGCACTGCGTGGCGTCGAAGTACATGAAGCAGAGGTTGACCTTGTGGCACGAGATGCGACCCCGATCGTCCAGCACCAGCAGGATCTTGTGCCGCACCAGCTGCCGATTCACGCGCGCCAAGCACTTCTCCAGGCCGCGCGACAGGCGCAGCTTGACCCACATGCACAGGAAGATGGCCGCCGCGTTCAGGAAGAGCCAGCCCACCCCGAGGGCGAACAGAGCCACGCCCTGCAGCCCGGAGAAGAGCAGCGCCAGCAGGACGGTGAAGGCGAACAGTATCCAGCAGACCAGGATGCGCTTGTAGCAGATGTTGTACACTGTGAAGCGGTAATCGTTCACCAGCGTCTCCATCGCGTTCACGTAGTCCTCCACGGTTAGCTGCCGGGATTAAGGTAGTAATAAAGCGGTAAGGGAGATGGACAGCAGGGTCAGGACTCACCGTTAGGCCCTGCGCCATTAGCTCCTCGGGAACCAGCTCCGGACGGAAAATGGCAGGCGTTATCCAAGGCCACTTCGTGTTGGCCGGTAGAAGGGTGACAATCACATCGCCGTTAGCTATAGGTAGAAAAAAAAACATTTAGAAAAAGTGCATTGTAAAGGTTTTTATAATGTATAAACCATTGGGACGATCTGGACTGCCGTTCTGTCTTTCTATAGAATGACAAATGTGTCTAATATCCTGAAACAGGAATTTCTCTCTACATATTCTGTATATTTCCATGCATTTCATGCTACAGTCCGTTTTGATCAAATGTGGAGTTTTCGGAATATCGGGTATTTTACGTTCTTACAAAGACTTAAAATGGATTTGAAAAACAAACTTGAATTGCATGCAACGAATATGAACTGCCACGAATTTGGTAAGTCTAGCTCTTATGGCCTCGGAGATCTGTTCTCTTACATGGAAATAATATTTATACGTTATAGCATCGAAGTTCCCTCCTTCTGTATCGGATGACACTAAGCTATAACACCATATTGATAGTTTTATAGAGCTACATAAAAAGTATCTAATAGATACGTGACTTGAAATGCAAATATAATACTAATATCAAACATATTAGCAAATTAGCAACTTAAAGAAAGGGGAAACAATATTGAATGCTAAATAGGTAAAATAGTATATACATATTTTTTTTATGTCGTTGTGAACCTTATGATTTTGCACCATTAGAATAGCATTTCAAAACTCCCTGCTTGACACCTTTAATGACAAAACTACTATATAACGTTATATCAGTAATTGTACTAATATCAATATAATATCAATAAATTCATATTTCATTAATAAATATATATTTTTTCAAAATTATACAATTATAAGAACCAATTATTATCATAAAAAAGTTCTGCTGTTTAAACTATCCCAAATGTATAACTACACTAATCGATTATATTGTCAGTTAGCTTTTAGTGCTTCTGACAAATTAAAATCCATTTTAAAACGAAACATAAAATTACTAGTAATTGGCTAATATTATAATTCATTAACGGAATAAAATAATAACACTAAAAAAATAAATTAATGAACATATGACAAGAAACGTATTGTCCAGTGTGCATGGTTATTACTAAAAAACTGTGTGCATATTTCCCAAAACATTCGTAATCCTATGATCTGAGTCGTTAGATTTGGGATATGAGCAAATCTACTTGCCTAGTAATTAGGAATATATACGGTATGGATTCGGTAATGCCTTCTTTTGTCTGTTGGCACTAAGCTGATTCAAAAATTAACATTTTTGAATAAAAAAATCACGAATCTATGAAAGTGTATAATACAACAACCGAACACTAATACTTCGCAATTCCCATTATGCACCAAAGACAAACCTATAGGATTTTGTCTTAATTAGGCCTTGAAAGTCTCATCATTCTCCTATAGCAGTTACTCACCGAATCCCTCGCGAATACGACCCGTTGACAGCTCTATCGTGCGCATCCCAGATCCATGGTCCACTGGCTGGGCGACTCCTGTGCCGTTGGCCCCGCTGCCATTGTGATGGTGGCTGGAAGACGCCGCTGCAGACTGCGCTGAGGAGAGGGCTGAGGACGCTTTTTGGTTTGGTAGTTGCGGGTTGTGCCGGGCCGCCGCCGGGCCAGAGGCACTCGCACTCGCACTTGGAGGGGCACTGGCACCGCCGGCAATGTTGCCGCTGACAACGCCACTGCCGGATGCACTCAGATTGACGTGCGTGCTCTCAGTTGTCAGGACAGCGGGCGCCACATCCGGGGATGATGCCTGGGCTTCTCCCGGCGTCGCAGCTGTGGTCGAAGAGACGGCCGGGCGCTGTGAAGAGGCCGCAATAGGGGTAAATATGCATTGGTCTTGGCCTTAAGGCGTCAAAGTGCCAGGGGTCAGTGCCAGAAAATTATGGAAATGCGCGAGGAAAATCAATTTTATTGATTTTTGGTTTCAGTTTTTAAGCTTTGAGGGGCGCACCAAGTCGGTAAAATCGTTTCTGTATCCATATGTAAACTTACGACTGCGAGTCTTACTAAGCACAATGTGCGGCAAGGCACGTTTCCCCCGTTGACAAAACCCCAGGCCAAAGACAGATTCGCCAAGGCAATCCACACAAAATGCGCTTGCCACTGAACCACCGAAAGCGATCAAATTTATTTGGCTTGCTTTTGAGCTTCAAACAGTTCTCACGTATTGCATTGTTAAGTAGCTTCAGCCGTGTTTTCTAAATTTTAATTATCTCTAAGTAGAGTTAGGAATTCAATTTAAGTGCTTTTCGGTTATCCATATTGAACATCAGACTCCTAGTAGTGTTATCTTTGTTATAGCAAATATAACAGAGATAATTTTCGGTAGTTTTATGTTTATATTCAAGAAAGCGATAATGTCATTTATTAGATTCTGATAAGAAAGGTAAACTGTAAGAACTTACAAATGAGATAAAGTTTGCTACTAAAACTCTGAGAGATCAACTGAGCACTCCCTTTTACTGAGAGTAATCTATATTTTTTTCTGTTTACTTAATAAAAAGTCATTCTTTATATTCGCATAAACTAACTTTCAACCTATGTATGTACACATTTTTTTTTTAAATTCGTTCACTGGCCACAAAAGTGTTTAATTTTATGAAGTAAATAAGTAGGCAAACATAAACTATAGGGTATATAAATAACAAATATTTACGGCAGCCTGCAAAAAGTACTAGGTATCGTAGCAAACTGATATCTTCCAGCGAAATTCATATTTTGTTTACATTCTCTTATTATTCTAGCAGTCTGCTGTGAGCTGTGATGTAAACAAAGGCCAACAAGTTTCCGACAACTTCAAAGGGAACGTTAACTAATCTAAATCAAGAGTGACGTTCTGGGCTCAGCTGAAGCTGCAAAATATGAGCCAGAAATTATATCGCTAGGGAAAAAAACACACATTTTAAAACGGAATGTGTGTGACGTGTCGGCGTCTAAAAACAAGTCAAGTTGAGGTAAGTTGAGTCAGAGTTTATCACCGGATGGGCCCCGTTTCGACTCAAACTCTCAGCTGAGAGCCCACTTCGTTTGTCATGCGTGCAACGTCCTAAAAATCAGGCAGAAGAAAGCTAAAAAACGAACTAAGGAGACTGTGGGGCCCTACTAAAGTATTCCAAATTAAAATTTAATTTCGAATATTTCTGATCAGTTAGTAATCTTGGTGAGAGAGTGGTGACTCCACAAGTTCTTAAAGGTTGTCTAAGATTTTCGTGTGTGTCTCTCATCCGTTTGTCACTTAATTTGTTTAGTTTTTTTACAATTCAAAGTTTATGGTGGTTCATGTAACCGAGGGCTGCCTGTACCGCAAACTGGTGTGTGAGCGAGAGTGCGACAAGGGCCTGGCGTGCATTGGAATGCGTTCCGTTGCGTCGCAGGGGGAGAGAGGGAGAGGCAGATAGCGGGAGAGCGACGTACCTGGACAGGTGTGGTTGTTGTTGGCGACGGATCGTTGGGACTGCGCGAGCGCGCCCTCCTGTTGTTGTTGCTGCTCACCACCGACGGCGGCGGTGGCAGAGTCAACTTGTTTTGCTGTTGTTGCTGCTGCTGCGGTTGCTGTTGTGTGGCATCGCTGTTATTGTTTTTCTCTTCGCCGTCCGCCTCGTCGTCGAACTTAACCCAATTCCGGGGCCTGGCCGTCTGCCTGTCCTCGTCGCTCTCGTTGAGGGCCACATCCTCCAGCGGGTGGCTCTGCGCCTGCGCCTGCGTCTTGGGCTCCTCCATGGGGACGGCTCCTGCTTGCTTCCTGTGACCTTCCGGGGCTGGGCGTGCGTGTGACCTGGCCGATGCAGCCAGCTGCTTATGCGTTTTGTTTTCGCCTCTGGCTATTCCGCCTTACATAACCTCAATTCGAATTCACACTTCAGTTGCGCTGTGCTGCCTATTATCGGTTCGTTGTTGTTGCTGCTGCTGCTGCTGCTGCTGTTCCGCTGCACAAAGCGCCGGATACGTGTTGGCCGCTCGCGGGTTTACGTCCAACTGCCGCGCCGCAGCCGCGCCCAGCAACAAAACCACGCTGGGCACACTCACAACGCAACGCAAGAGGGAGAAACCAACAAAAGTTGGCTCAGAGCGGGAAGCTCGGCTCAAAGGTGCGCTCAGACCTTACCTGTTGCTGGCCGAGCTTTTCCTCTCCCATGCTCTCCCAAGCAGCACACAGAAAGAAATTCGAATACCCTTTGAATTTAATTACTAAGAAAATTTCAGTTTGTGGAAAATCCCTCGAACACTGGGTCCTAAATTATATACATTATTTATAATTATTTATTAATATTATATATTTTTTTTTATATATTTGTTTGTAGCATCATTTAGTTCACCTTTTTTCCCGTGTACCAGACGCTCTTTCGCTCTCTCTCTCTCCGCCTGTGGAGTTCTGTTTTGATTGCTCACATGACACGTTTTAGCTTTTTCAAGTATCTGCAGCTGCCCGTTGTATCTGTATCTTTGTGAGTCACACTTCCACCGCGCAATGATCGCTTTTTATCTTCGCTTGTTTAGAGCAGAAAGTCGTAGCCGAATATTTCGCAACTGCGAATGCTCCTGCTCTTGAATGATAAGGCGATGTGCCTTGTCTCCGATGTCGAAACCAATACACTCGCTTATCAGCCGTAATTATGGGTTGAAATACACATTCGTATCGGTCAGATGTGCAAGTGCTTAAGCAATTTATACGCCGGAGAGATAATTCGCACAAATCCCTGCTGTTAAATATGGCACCTGAAAAAACATATAAAACGACAGACTTCTATTTAACTTTTTCATATTGATTTAAGCCATTTGTTTTATTCAGCTTTAAGCTTGGTTCTGTTTTAATCTTTTTACTACACGCTCTCACACGTTCTTCCAATTGGCCTAGCCCTTGTAGGCGGTGCAAAATGATTTTCTGCCTATTTTCAATACTTAAGTCTAGGTTCGCAACTCCCCCCTTCACACATTTTACCAAAGTATAAATTCCAAGCGAAGAATGCAATTTGAAATCAATTTTGACGTTTGTTATGCCATTCAGCTTCGATCGGGCCCTGCTTTCCATGTCCATGTCCCCCTTCCGATAAGCAAAGTGAATTTATGGCAACAGGGCCACGAAAGGATGCGGCGGAAGGATGGCTGGGCCGCATAGTTCACGCCTGGACGGAGCGGAGCAACAAACATTTTTTGGCTCGAATAAAATGTGAAATGCAAGAAGAGCCCACAACATTATAGTGGCAATTGTTCGACTGGGCAGCCACAGAAAACTTTTGCCGCCCATAAATTATGCTGGAAAATTATTATATAAGCGGACGGTGTCGAACGGCTGCAAAGAAATTGGCTCTCAGCCAGCCGGGGGACCAGAGATAGATCGGGCGCTAGGAGAAAACTGGGCAACGGGTACACCGACCATTGGCAAAAGTGGTTAAGCAAATTATGGCCTGGCCCAGAGGCGGTTGAAACTGTTTCTGCTAAAGTTTTTCGCATGTGGGTGGGATACAACTCCAAGGCGGCTAAGTGCATCTGACAGCAAGGAAAGCAGTCGCACGATGCTAGGAACTTTGACAAACATCTGTGAGAGTAGTGAACAGTTTATGGATGATTTCAAACAGTTATTATATATACACACTACATCTGTTAGTGACATTTCATGGATAAATAGTTATTTTATATATTGGCTCTATAGTACAATAATATCTTTTGAAACTACTATTCAAGATACTAAGGTGCAAGAGAGCAGGGTTCCCCTGATAAATTTAAATAAGTTCGAATTTAATTTAATTATAATGTAAAAGCCGATCCAAAAAATTACGCTTATGGTGTAGTGATCACCGGCAGTGAATCTGAAGTATTGGCCGTATTTTTCCAAGATATTTTACCCAGTTGCGAAAACTTAATATATGGATAAAGTCATATGTAATTCCAGGGAAAAGCAATGCTCCAAAATAATTTGCAGTTGCTTTGTTTATCATTAACTTTAACTAATAATATTATTTATTAAGAATGCTTTCTAAGAAATACTTATCACTTCTTATCTCATTATCATCATATCCTTTATTTTTATATATATATATGGGCTATTCTCTGGGAAGTACAATCGAGACAAAAGCCAATAATAAAAATTTAAAGACCTTTATCATATTCTGAAACAAATTTCGAAATATTCGATGCAAACACGCGCAACTCGAGATTTTTCATCATTTTGATGAAAAACACCTTAAAAACAAGTAAGAAAGCTACAGTCGTTTGTGAACGACTGGTATATACCCTGTAAAAAAATACAGCATGCCATGCTATCTCCTTCTATCCATTGGTTCAGTTCTATCTCTGTACCTTTCTAGCCATTTGGTTGCTCTCATCCTTTTTACGCTTCTTCTTTGTCATGGCTTTGACAACGATAAACAAAAATCAGCTGATCGCGACTTTTGCCTATTAGAGAAATGTAAACAAACTCGCTCTTTTCAAAACCACCACCATCTCATGCACTTGCGTGTGCAAGACAGAGACAGAGATAACCCTCTCTTTCTTGCGCACGGGAGTTAGTTTCTTGCGCTCATTAGTTTTGTTGTTGTTTTTTGGGAAGCTCCTGTTGCTAGCTGCCAAAATGATAACAAACTGATAAGTAAATAACTTTTGTGTTTTTTATCCGATCTTTACCAGACTTTCGGTATTGATACATGTACTACATATGCATGCCTATGCACAAAAAAAAAAGATCTATGGTAATATTTGTGCCTGCAAAACGTTTTTTATTGATTTGCGGGGGAGTGGGAGGGAAATTTTAAAATCTGAAACAAACTTGATCTGCGTGCAAAACATTCCGACCTACATAGCGAATTTGGTGGCTCTAGCTCTTGTAGTTGCTGAGATCTAGGCGTTCATACAGACGGACAGACGGACAGACAGACATGGCTATATCGACTTGGCTGTTGATGCTGATCAAGAATATATATACTTTATGGGGTCGGAAATGCTTCCTTCTGCCTGTTACATACATTTGCACAAAATTAATATACCTATGTACCTCCGGTACAGGGTATAAAAATGAAAGTTAAATATGCTACACAAATATTTAGCCACACTGTTTCGGCCGCAATACGAACAGTGATTCATTCTGGCGGATTTGTGGAATGCCGAAGTAGCGCAGAAGCTACGGTAAATTTTATAGAAAAAATAAATAAGCTCTTTGATTGCCTCAATAGCCATGTTTTGTATGAAAAATCCATATAGATGTGCAGTGCAAAATAATAATAACGTGCACAACTACCTCGTTGAAATGAGGAATTATTTTAAACAACTTAAATATCCACAAGCAGTGCATTGCATTGACGGAATGATTT
>VNJU01002220.1:0-82470 GCA_008042675.1 Drosophila seguyi
CTAAGCTAGGAGTTAAAAGCTACGACTGAAAGCTTAGCGACAACATAATGATCTTATTCTAATAAGAGAGGGTATGTAGGGGTATACATGACTATATGAGCACATAATTTTTGACAGCAGGACTCGCCTCAGCCCCGACATTGTTGATGTTATGTTTATTAAAAAAAACGTTAATATTTTAGTAATATGAAAGAGCTCGATCTTATTTATTAGTTTTTTAATTTCATGAAGTTGTATTTTTAAGTTAATTTATTTGTTTTTTAAGTTTATGAAGTTTCCTTTTTAAGTTCATTTATTATTTTTTAAGTTCATGAACATAAATATTTGAACACGGTGCGGATTGTTATATATCAAAATACCAATATATATACATTTTTTTATAAAGATGATATATTTACAACATTTGTTGTTTTCCCAAATATCGAAATAGCGATATTTTTATTTGATACTTTTTTGTAAAGTCGAAACATGATTTACAATAAATAAAAGCCGCCATAAACACACATAATAAATAATTTAAACAACAACTTTCGACTGTATCTTTTAGCCGGTTTTTGTGTGTGGGAAGAAAACCAGTGAGAATTTTACCCGTTTGTGGTATATTTGGTATATCTCAGTGGCAAGATATACCAGCAGCCTTAATTCGGTATTGTCTTATACAACATCTTATACATCTATATATACATCTATAACCGCCAAGTTTGAATTTTAAGTATTGGCGTGAAGAAAATTATTCTCAGTAATTACTTAAAATAAATAGTGTCATGTAAAATGTAACTAAATAAAGTTGGTTGCATTTTATTTAAAAAGAAAATTGTTTTTCTATTTCTTTCTGAGTTTCGTTTCTATATGAAATATTTAAAATATTAATTTTTGAAGAAATTATAATGACAATTACTGAATCGAGTTATTTAATAGGTTTTTGACAATTAATTTGTTCCTTATATTTTTTTTAAACTAAATAAAATTTTTTGTATTTATTGAAAAATAAAAACAATTAACAATTTAATTATCTTTGTAGGTTAAGTTTACTTTAAAAGTTACGTAATTAAAAAAGACACGTAATTTCACAATTCCGCGAACTACATTTTCTAAAAATAAACAATGACTCACTTATTTTTTTTTTAACGCACTGGTTAGATTTCAAAACGATTTGTTATATTTAGTATATGGTCACAACTTATATTACAGCATTTTAGTAAAGTATTTCATTTAAAAATGAAATATTTAAGGTTAGGAGTGGATTTCAAATTACATAATTTTTTGAAACACGTGATATTTCCAAGCACATAAAAACGGTCAAGTTAAAAATAAACACATGACGTCACCTAATTTTTGCATGTGTTTGTGTGTGTCGTTGATAAATAAATAAATGCAAATGTTTACAGTGCCAAAGCAGAGATAAGCTTGGCGCCAAAGTTGCCTATAAAAGCAGACCGGCGAAAGGCCAGAGAAACCAGTCGAATTCAAGTGTTCCAGTGAAGCAGCAGCAATATTGTAGAGTTCCAGCCGCATCAGTAATAGTCCCAGCAGTAATAGTTCCAGAAGAAGCAGTTAAAGTTCCAGCAACAACAGCAACACCTGTAGTTACAGCAGCAAAAATAGCTCCTAAGGCAGGTGTTAAGTGAATTTCTTATCGAGTCAGGTGTAAATCAGTGCAGAAATGTCGCAATCCGATAACGCGGCACGTGAGCAAACTGCGGCAAATGCGATGCCCGAGGCATGTCAAGGTTGCCGAGGCCAATTGCCACGCTCCACGCCGGTGGAAGTGGAGGACATGGCCACGACCCCATCGATAGACAAACTCATCCGTAAGGCCACCATGGCGCAGAAAATGCTGAACGATGTGATGCAGCAACTCCAGAAGCAGCAGGAATCTCAGGTGTCGCTCAAGGAAACCAAATCAAAGGCGCTCCGAAGCTCTGAAGGAGGTAAAAGACGGCACAGGGGACGCAAACATGGTCATCACAGTAGCTCCTCTTCCAGTTCCAGTTCTGGCCACAGCGACTGCGAGCTGATTCCCGTCGAGCAGGAGGAGATCTCTCATAGGAGGAGGCACGTCCGCGAGGATCGTAAGCGCGATCGTTCCCGATCCCGTGGCCGTTCCCGCGGTCACTCTCGTGGTCGTTCCCATGGGCGTTCTCGTTCCAGGTCCTACACCGATTACCGACGATCCCGAGCCCTGCCCCTGGCTCTGCCCGTTCGGATTTCCGTGTGAGTACCCTGGCTTCCATCAGTATTATCCATTAACCTTATTAATTATTAAGTGTGCACATAAATAAAAAACAAAAAAAAAAATATATAAATAAATAAAAAATGTTGTTATATGAAAATGATTAACTGAGTTATTATTTCTTGCTTTATAAAGTTAAGCCACAAATTAAAGATATTCTAGGTACTATGATATTTCATTAATTATGCAATAATCTGAAGTGATTTTTTTAAAGCAGGAAGCGATTTCTTTCAAGCCAAAAATTAACAAAAATTACCTTCTTTTTAAGTTTAAAAATAAAAGACACTCCCATTTATTTTTAAATATTTCTTATATTTTTTAAATGCAGTTTGTTTTTACATTAATAGTTTTTATTTTGTAGTTGTTGTGCTAATTATATGTTTAACATAAAAATTGTTTCTTTCCCTCGTATATGTACTTGGTTTTTTTCTCCTTTTGATTGTGATCTATTAAGTTAATGTTCTCTTTTGATTTGTAGACTTTGCTGTGAGGTTGCACCTTGCAGTCGCAACTTGCTGTTGTTATTAATAAATTCGTAAAATTCGATGTTGAATGTAATAAACCATTTTCATTGCTTCGTACAAATAAATTCATATAAAAAACCGACTAAAACCGGCTGCAGCGGTAATGCCGCCGCTCCGCAATTGCTATATAAACAAAGAGTGCTGTTTTCGTTTTATATTCCAAAAAATTAGTCTTAAAAAAGGTTTTGAGCTGGGGCCCGGGCCCAATAAGTATGCCCCAAGTGAACACCTTAATCTGAGACTTTATGCTGTGGTGTGGTTTGTGTGGCTCTAATTTGTATGTTTATAATTCATGGCTTCTATTTATACTCGCTTTTCATGGCTTGCATTATTTATTGTATACTCGTAATTTATGAGAGCTTTTTCTAAAAACAAATTTTGGCACATGGTTTCCGAAATGGGTTCGATCCGCTCGCTCCTTATCGCTCCTATTTGACTGTTAATGGGTTCCTTATGCTTTCGTGGCTAGTTTAAAATACAGCTACGTACTCGTATTACTTGGATTATTCGATACGAACTAAGAGTTATGTTAATTTGTAGTTTGTTTGTCTGCTCCTAACTTGGCCTTCGTTCCTCGCTGCTGCTGCTTGATTGAGTGTTGGTAATATTTCGAAATTTGATTACGACTTGTATTTGATTCTCCTATCGTTTATTCGCTTTAAAAACATTTATCTACAACTCTGTATCGACGAATGAGACGACAGCTTATTGTAATGGAAACACTAATGTGTGGATACTGGCGATATCATGTCATATTATCTATGAATACTGCGTTGAATTCAAATTCATCTGGCGACATTTTCGAGTGTGTGTGTACATCGGCTATATCGAATACATTTAGTTAACATTTTCATTGTGGCTTTACTTGGTTTCTATTTCGGCTCTGCTGCTGCTGTGTGATTTTTCTCAGTGGAGTCATGGATCATTGTCAGTCCTTTTGGGGTTCGCTTTTGATTATTTACAAAACATACTCGGATACTCTACCTGTACGTGGATTCGCTAACAACTAGATGTATAGAGAGTATTCTTCGATTGTATATATCTCGAGTATCGGTATGTATAGCCTATATACATGAGCACACGACGTCTCATAACGTAGACACATAATATAAATATACATTCATATAAATTTGTACACAGCATATATGTATATCTGAGTGTTTGGTTTAGTTGAAATTTCAAGATTAAATTCCTCGTTTCTTCGCCACATCGGGACAGCACTACAAAACCGAAACTTGCAGGACTACTTTAGGAGTAGCTATAGCCCAGAAACACTCATTACAAATCGGGACACATCTATCATAAAAGACCATCCTTCACTCCCCAGACATACATGGGGAAAACAGTTCAAGTTCGAGTTCGATACGAAAGTATTCGATAGCTTTGCAGTTAGTAGTTTGAGTTACAGTTTCGAGTGATTAGTCGTTACGGATACTTAAGAGACTACTTTAGTATATGTACATACAACATTTCTGGAAGTTCGACAACTGACCTGGGTTCTGTCTCTGGACACATGCCATTCATATAATATATATATACTATAACTATATGTATAGTAGCATGCACAATCGTAATACTTATATATAGTATGACCTCTATAAATACGGGCAGGAGTTTATTATGGGAAGTGTTTGATTCGGTATGCTTTGGTTTGGTTTGGTTTTGGTTTTGGCTGTGGGTATGGTTATGGTTATGGTTTCATGGATGGTTGGTGCAGAATTTTGATACTGATTGTCCGAAAGTTTACTTAGTGTTGCTCAGGAGGTTTTTACTGGATCTCGGGGCTCTTCCAAAAGGGGGGATATGGGGGAAATACGGGGGCGAGGGCTTGGTGGCAAGGTAACAAATGCATTACAAAAATGTACAAAAGGGGAGGCTGCTCAGTTTCGATTCCGCTGAGACTTTTGGCCATCGGGCGGCCTGCTGGGCTTGGGCCTGGGCCTGCCGGCCCTGTCTCATCCAAGATGCTGATCCTGCGATCAGATCTTACCAATGTCTCAGACGGATATCGAGTAATCCGATTTCTCGCTTAGCAGTTTCTGGCCAGGAGCGGGTGAATGTTGTTGTTGACGTTGCTGTTGCAGCGGCTGCTGTTGTTGCGGCTGCGGCGACTTTGAATGGGCTCTCTTGTGTGGTTGCTGCTGCTGCTGGTGATCCTTCGACTGCTGCTGGTGATCCTTCTGCCGCTGCTGCTGTTGGTGGTCCAGCTGCTGCTGTTGCTGCTGCTGCAGCTGGGAGGTGGTGGAGGAGGGCCGCGACCAGAGCGAAGAGCGCTGCCCGAGCTTCAGCTTCTTGATGGTGTCCACATCGCACTCGACCTCGGCCAGCTCGATCCGCTCGCCTAGGCCGCTGCCACTGCCGCCGCCACCGCCTCCGTCCTCCGTGCGGTGGAAGGCGCCGCCGGCGGCGCAGTCGGCCTGCAGCTGGAGCGGATGCAGTGTGCGCAGGATGCCGGCCCTGGATGCGTGTTTCGTTTGGGTGGGGAGGGTGGTGGGTGGCAATCGTTGCGGGGTGAACGGGGGTGCAAGTACAAGAGAGGGTCCAGAGTTGGATTTTTTATGGTTTGCTTTTTTGTTAGGTTCGCAACCACAGCATTCAAGCATTCATTCAAAGTTTAAGACCTAGTGGGTGGTGTTCTAGTCTGGTTGTGTGGTTGGATGTGCGTGGGTGGGCCACAGTTGTCACGACCAAATGTATATACTTTAGGGATCTTAGCTTAATAAAGAGACTCTGAAGACTCTGCATATAAGACAGCTACGGATAGCTTATACTTCAAACTCCGCTAAGACTTGGGTTTATAAATCTTCAGCTTCATCTGATCCATTTGGTCGTGATAACAGAGCTTAACGGGCCCCCTCGGGGGGACCACACACCTCACCGTAGGCCAGGTCTCATGTCTGATCTATGGGGTCCATGTAGGTGCAGGAGATCTCGCCGCTGTCGTAGCCGAAACCCTCCATGACCCCAATGGTGCCATCAACGTATTCACTCCCCCCATTGGCCGTATCCTATTTGGGCAGCGTGGGCGCTGTGAAGAACTTGGACGAGAGCATGGCCGTGGAGGGGTTAAGCAGTGTGCCCTGGAGCTGCGACTGCTGCTGCTGGTGCTGCAGATGGCTGTTGTGATTGTGGTTTAGGTTGTGATTCAGGTGGTGCGGCTGTGGCTCATGCGCGGGCATTATGGACTTGTGCGGAATGGGTCGGAATTGTGAGGAGGGCGGCATGCAGGCTACCAACGGGCTGGCACCGATCCCGTCCAGCCCCAGCAGCTCCTGGGCCCCATTGGGCCCAGACTCCAGCTGGTGGAGCTTGGGCGTGATCAGCAGGGGCTGCTGTTGCTTCAGGCTACTACTGTTGTTCTGGGAGGAGGATGAGCTACTATGCTGGTTACTACTGCTCTGCAACTGCTGCTTGTGGAACTGTTTCTGCTGCTGTGTACTGATCGATGGCGACTTGACCAATGTGGGTATGTGGCACTGTATGGAGTCTTGGGACTTGAAGGTGCTCGATATGGACTTCAGGTTGCCGCCGCGCGGCGATAGAATTTTGTTCGAATTGCTCGATGTCGATGTCGATGGTGTGGCTGTCGTATTGGTGGCTGTGCTGTTGGTGTTCGTATTCGTATTCGAGTTGGTGGTGGTGTTGTTGTTGATCTTGTTGCTGTTGTGGTGGCGCGGTGTGGTGTTGGTGGAAAACTGATATTGCTGGTGATGATACCTGGAGCGACCGCGGCGGGGCAATGATTTCTGTTCGGACATTGGTGACAGATCGGAGGAGGTGCTGGACTGTGCTCCGTGGTAGATGATGCCTGCACAGGAGCAGCAACGGGAGCAACAGATCGGGGTGGATCATTGATGATGGATCGCAGATGTTAAGTGGGAAGAAAAGAACAGAAAACAAAGAGCGGGCTGATAGAGAGTTCTTCGTACTTGTTGCCAAAAAAGGGGGTTAAAAACAGGCGTCAAACATCAACAAGCTTATCGCTAACTTAGCACTATAATTCACATATCGGATTGCCTTATACGTTAGTCTTATTTGTCGGCCTGATCTGGTCTGGTTGGTGGTTGGTTGGTTGGTGTGATTGGTGGTTTTTGGTGCTGTGTCAGTTTGGCCTACTACAGATATGTTATCGATATATTGTGGTTTGGAAAGTGTTGTATAAGTCTAGAGTCTGCAAGAACAAAGCAACACAAGAAGAGAGTTCAGCTGGCTTTAGATTTCTTGCATTATAAAGCCTGGGAAACTGATAACTTAAAGCGACTACAGTGAAGGCTCTCAGAAATGTATTATTTGGGAAACTTCCTTCTGAGAGCTTTCACCATTGCAGATTCTAGCCCTATTCTACTGACATATCATCAGGACTGCAGTATTTACTTTGCATATTTTTGATTAAAATTGAAACTTAATTAATTAAAATTTATAGGTAAGAGTTACTGTATCTGTTTCTAAAAAATTGTCAGTAGAATAAGCTTCATGCCTCAACCATTTGAAGATCTAAAGGCATCCCAAAAAAAACTCACATTTAAAATGGACTTGAACTTACTGTGCTTGATCTTGCCCTCGTGCTGGTTGGAAGACTCGGTGCGACTGGAGGTCAGCTGGTCCTGATCCGACTCCGACTCCTCGCTCTCCGGCTCCGTCTTCCGCGAGTGACGCCTCCGGTTCTTGGACTGCACATGGAACGAAGCAGGAGATTAGTCTGGCACTGGGTCTACCGCCGGGAAGGTGGCATCTAGCGACTACAAAAGCGCCAGGGGAGTGGAACGCTTTTCGAAAACAAAAGAATGAAAGGGTAACTCAAACTCAAAATTGATAGGAGGTGACACATGACACATGAGGCCGGGGGCCATGACATGGACCCCCCGGTGCATGGTTTACGGCATTGCAAGTAATCAACTCAAGAGGGAATGGGAGATCCGGAGTACAAGGAACTGGGAACTGAAAACTCTAACTGAAGAGGGCAACGAAATACACAAGCAGAGAACAACGTAAAAAGCACGTAGTATGCAGTACACTTAGGAACACTAGTCGTGAGCCTGGGAGGCACACGGATCGAGTGGAGTAGAGTAAGAGTAGAGCTAAAATCAAAGAAACGAACAAACAAACGCACGATATTATGGAACGGTGAGGTCTGATAATAATTATGAATTGTCTTTAGTGGACGTTGGTGGTGGTGGTGGTGATGGGTGGTGGTTGGTGGTTGGTTCAGTACCGCGGCTGGTGGTGGCGACGAGCAGCCCTCGGCCAAGGCCCGCTCGTGGTACATGAACGAGTGGAGCAGCGTGTTGGCCGGTCCGCCATGATGCGGCTGTGACATATTGCCTCCAGCCTCCGATAGCTGGAAGGTGGCGTACGGCGAGATGTCCTCGGAGGTTTCTGTGAAATATGTCCCCCAGGCGTTAAGCAGAGCTGATCGAGTGGATAATAAGGAATATAATAGGCTCGGGAGTCACAAGAAATCACTAAAAGGCTTTGTTGGCAATTGGAATTGATTCCATGAACTCAGGTTTTTGTTTTCAGATGCTCAAAGCAATCCTTTCAATTTCTGTGACACACCCTGAAGGCCGGACACTTACCTGGAATCTTGTCATTATTCTGCATTGACACCTTGTGAATGGTGGCATAGTAGCGCTCTCTCTGAGCAGCCTCCGAGTTGGCCCTGTTCTCCAGAGACTCCTTCTGGATATGGGTGCTTTGCTCTGCAATCGGTTGTTGTGCATTTTTTAGCACTAAGAGAATTAATGCGTCTCTGTATCAACACAAGAATGTTTCGGTGGGACTTACTGTTCCGGTAGCAGACGATGACCATTATGATGGTGCAGATCATACCGGAGAATGCCACAATGCTAGGGATGAGCAGGTTGATGTTCCCTAGTATCACAGTTGATCCTCGGTGGCCACGATGTACTACATCCGCTGGCGGAGGGTCGCCCTCCTTGGTAAGCGTGGCAAAGGAGAACTCCGCCTGTGCCACACCAGCCACATTGTGTGCCTCCATGCGGAGATGGTAGAGAGTCGAGGGTCGCAAATTGTTAACTACCACGCGACGCTGTGGCTTGAGAGCATTGGATACTGCAGGGAGGATTGATTAATTGGAAGTCCGTCTTAATTCCGGATCCAAAACTCACCCAACACCCAATCCTGATCATTATCTTCGGTTATCGCCCGATACTGCAGGACAAAGAACAACAGCGGACAGCCGTTGTCCGGCCAGGAGTGCAGCCGTACCAAGAGCGAGGTGGAGTTGGGGGCTAGCAGAGCTGTAGAGGCGGGCTGACCCGGCGACTGACCCTGGGTGCGCACATGGAGCATGGTGCTCGTGGACGAAGTGCCCACCTTGTTCTGAGCACTCATGTAGACCTGGTATGTGCTTCCGCACACCAGACCCTTTAGCTCATGGCTCGAGGCATGACGCGACAGCTGCATTTCCTCAGTGTTGCCATTGGTCCTCCGGTAGAAGAGCGTGTAGCCAGTGATGGGTGCATTGCCCGTGAAGCCACACTTCCAGTGCATCAATATACTGCTCGAGGTGGCGCTGGTCACGTAGAGAGTCGGTGGCGAGGGCGGTACTTGGACCAGGAGCATGTGCGTGAGTCGATCGGTTCCAATGCCATTGTCCACCTGGCAGCTGTAATTGGCGCTGTCCGCTAGTTCCAGGTCGGAGATGATCAGATCGCCGCTGTCCAGCATCTGGGAGTTGTGTAGGCTTCCCTGACGGACGATTTCATCCCCCTTGAACCAGTCCCGCTTGGGCTTGCCCACCGCAGTGCAGGGCATAGTGACGGTGGACCTGAAGGGACGCACTATAGGACCGCCGAAGGAGATAATCCTCGCCGGCACCCGGTTGGTTGTGATCTGTGAGGCCACCCGGGAGCTCTTGCCCTCGCCCACTCGGGTGCTAGCCGTCACCCAGAACTGGTACTCCATGTGCGGATGCAGACCCTTCGCCTCATAATAGGCCTGCTGCGATGGCAGACTTCTCTTCTCGTTGTTCAGCTCCTCGCGACCGTTCACCACGCGAGTGTAAAGACTGTACTTGGTGATCACACCGTTGGGCTCTGTCGGCGGCAGCCAGGAGATGTACAGAGACTGCGATGAGCTGGACACCACCTTGATGTCCGCTGGTGCCTCCGGAACATCCTCCTCGCTGTGGCAGTACAGGGGCTTCGAGAGGACTCCGTCTCCCATGCGAGTGTGAGCCAGCACCTGGATGCTGTAGTTGGTGTACTTGCGCAGACCCGTCAGCACCATGGTGAGAGCGGTGGTCTTCCGGGACTCCACTTCGTCCTTGCTGGGCTGAATGTCATCGATGATGGGCTCAAATATCAGTTTATAGCCTTGGAGAAGGCCATTTGTATGATAGATTGGCGGGGGCTGCCAGGACACTTGAAGGGATTGGGAGGAGAGAGCCGCACAGCGTACATCCTCTGGCGGGCGACTGGGAACTGGTTAAGCGGAGAATTATAAAAACAAGAGTTTATAATGAATTATATTTTAATAATATAATTTATAATTTATAAAAAAAACTCACCGTCTTCCAAGGTCTGAGACGATGTGGGCTCCGACAGAGGTCCTGGTCCCACCTGGTTAAAAGCCTGCACCACCACTGTGTAGCGTGCAAACTTTGCCAAGCCACTGAGCAGCAACTCCCCATTACCGCCATCGCCATCACCCGACACGGAGGTGAAATTATAAGCCGTATTGCCCGAACTGGCCAGCTTATAGCCCACATTATAGCCCTGGATGTCGCCATGTCGCAGTTCCGGCAGTGGAGCCACCCAACTGATGAGCAGCTCCGTGGAAGACAAAGGTCTGGCCGAGAGATTCAGCGGTGGACCAGCCGGTCTCTGGGGCTCAGTACGAACAACCAGCTCCTGGCTGGGTGCACTGCGTCCTGCTGAGCCTTCGGCAATTACGCGGAAAGCGTAGCGAGTGGCTGGCTTCAGGTTCTCCACCATGGCATTGAAAGTGGGAGGATCCTTGACCTCGATCTGTTGCCACTGTTCTACGAAAAGAGCTGCCGATGGAAAAACTATATTTAAAAGGAAATTAATACAATAATTCAGGGATTATAAATGGTTTATAATAAAATTTTAAAATATTTTTCAAATCACAAAATATTTTCAAAGATTTTTTGGGGAAATCTCCGCCAAACTTACGATCTGCCTCGCGGAACTCCACCAGATACTTGGTCACATCGCCAGTGCCCAGGGACTTGGGCTGCCACTTGAGGTTCACCGACCGGCTGCTGATCATGGCCGCCTCCAGGACACTTGGCGGCAGCGGTGGTTCCTGGACTTGAAGTTGAACCAGCTGCTGGTCGTTGCCATAGAGATTGCTCGCCCGGCAAAAGTATGGCCCACTGTCGGTGGCATCCACAGTGCGGATCTGCAGCTCCGCAGAGACACCGTCCGGAGTGGCCTCCTGCTTGACTGAGATCCTGAAAGCAAGCAATGTTGCCGGGATTACTTTCGCTTCCTGCACTCCGACCACTGAGGGCACTCACTTGTAATTGGTTGACGGGTTCAGGGTGTTCTTGCCCGAGCGCATCCACACGATGTTTATCGGCTTGTCGCCACTTACGGCACACTGGAGCAGGGCCGTGTCGCCCTTCTTCACCATCACCGAGCGGGAAGTGGAGGAGAAGTACGGCGAGGCTGCAAAAAGGCGCACATTTTCCCCATTTTAATTACGGCCGGGCATTCCTCCGGGGGCCCCAAGCATTGCAATTAACCAAATTGCCAGTCCTGCCTTCCCACAGTTTCCACTTCTTCAACACTTAGGCCCTTAGATACTCACAGTTCACTTTCAGCTGGATGACCTTTCCGATGCCGGTGCCGATGCCATTGTTGGCCTGACACAGATAGAAGCCCTCACGATCCTCCTTAACGTGTTGCAGCAACAAGGACCCATTACCCAGGAGTTTGGTGAAGGGACGCTCCCGGACCTCCTCGTATTCACCGGATTTGCTGCCTGCAAAGAAGGGGAAGAAAATTTGGTTATTTTAAGAGATGGGAATGTTTGTTTGATGGTTTAAATATTTCAGGGAACACATATTATGTATTATTTATTTTGCGGATCTTACCTGTGGCCTTTTTCCAAACTATACTTGGAGTGGGTACCCCCTGGGCCTGGCAGTGCAGCATTATGTGACGATTTCGCTCCACATTCGCGTCCACGGGCTCCACGATCCAGCGGGGCGGCACTACAGGGCGTATGAGTGATGGGGAAAAGCAATTAGCGTTGTTTGGGAAAAGGGTTAGTCAGGGGCTGCAAAACGAATGATTCAAATCAAAACTGCTAAGACATACAGTAAAAGTAATGGTTCTTAGAGAGAGATATAGAGAGAGAGACAGAGACAGAGAGGAAAAGTGAAGATTTCTGGCAAAGTAAAAAACGGCAGAAAGGAATTTTGCTTTTACGTTCTTAAGATTTCCATAGTGCCTAGCACAGATGGTAAAACTGGTTGAATAGTGGTAGCAATATAGTAGGAACTTTTCAACTAATATACAAAAGGATAGTTTGCTTTTTGGGTTTGGTTTGCTTCAAAATCAAATACAAAAATAATTTTCATATGCAACTCAGTCAAAAAGGGAACAAAAAATGATAGAAAACTTTGGTTCTTTTCATGTTTAATGTTGTTTTAAGGATAAATCGTTTAGGAGAATCGTTTGGGAGAAATTAGTTAATGCGATTTGTTTTGTTGGTGTGCAAGGATTTGAATATTTGTTTTGATTCGATCGATTATCGCTTTCTCCTTTGTGTGTGTTTATATTTGATTCGCCCACGCTCTGTGCCTCGCTGTTCGTTGTTTGTACAACAAAATCGCAAAAAAGGCTTAAATATGTTCTGATATAGTCGGCGCATAAATTAAATAACAAAGGCATGCCAGAAGCGTAATGGAAAATATATATTTGCATAGAAATTATAGAATGCGCAACATAAATCGAAAATAGTGTGTGAGTTTTATGGTTTGGACACGCAGCTAACAAAACACGAGAAAAAAGCGAACGGATAAAACGGAATTTTAATAACAATTCCCACGGATTGGCTTTATTTTTTCGTTGTTCAATAAATTATAAACTGTTTACTTAGCAGCTGCATTTAATTGCCAGCCTTTGTTTGTGCAGCACTAACGAAATGAAAAATGTTAATTAAAAATTAAGCCCGGACAAGGAACAAATTATAGAGAGCATAAATGAAATTAACCGCTGGGCCCCCAGGCCATGTATTAATTAAAATGATTTCTGGTTATTATTATTTTTGCATTGGATTATTTTGCATAATAAAAAGCGTTTGTGGGTGCTTTTTGGGACTGGTTTCGGGGACAGCGTTTCTATAATTCGAATACGGAAAACTGAATAAAAATCTTTGCACTCAACAACAGCAGCAGAGAAGCAGCAGAGGCAGCGCAGCCTGGGAAATGTGGGAAATGGAAAGTGGAGCAGCATTGGCAGCATGGCATACTCGTAAATAAATTAAATTTCAGAATATTGTGTACGTCACAAGCTGGTCGCTTAGCAAATGAAAATAAATATAATTGCCCACCCCCGAGCTGGCTGCCTGGCGGGGAAAGCTTAACGGAGCAAGCTGTATGAGTGTGTGTGTTGGTGTGTATGTGTCTGTGTTTGAGGAGCGGGGAAAACCCAAAGACGAATTAAGACCGGGGCTTAAGAACCGAGAGAAACGAAACGAAAACGAAAAGAAACAAAGTGGAGAGCAAGCAAATCATAAATAAGTGGAAATTAAAATTCGTTTGTCACAGCACTACGCGCATGCAGATGATGGCACAGAGCAAACACAAAACCAAACGAAAATTGCAATTCTACGCACATTTATGGCAAGGTACAGTCCGCATGCAGAAACAAAAGGTGCAGCACAGCACCGCTTGCTAGTGAAAAAACATTCATTCTCAACTACATTAGCAAATACTGCGAAGCTTTAAGTTTATTATCCGTTGCTTTTCGGTTGGTTTCTCCACAGTTTTTAAATTTTTATTTTTTATGTTTGCGGTTTAATTCAGTTTGCGCTGCAATAAGATTAGGTTTAAGCGTTTTGTCACTCACACAAGCACGCAGGCAGACTCGGGCATTCAGGCACCCACACAAGCGAAAGGGTTAAGTACACCGATAAAAATGGCTGATTTTCAATTAACTTAGAAGAGAGAAGGCCTTCGTAATGTTTAATGATTTGAAATAATAATTTACACTATTAAAGGCATTGTAATGTAGGTTAAATTTCCAATGATTGAAAATCATTCAAAAATAATAATTAAATTATGAAAATATTATATTGCTCTTTGCTAATATTTTTTGTTGATATATGTAAATAGTTAATATTCGATTCTAAGACTGCAATTTTTAAGCATCAAATTAATTAATTTGAAATTTTGTAATTATCTCTTAGACTTCCTAAATTCTATTGCCATTTTTATCAGTGTACAAATATAGAGTAAGCGTTTAGAGAGGCCAAAACCAAATTGAAGCAAAAGCGCGTGTTTCAATAGCATCTTCGGAGCACTTCGGGTGGCTGCGGATCCGGCTCCTTTAGTGGAACACAACCCATTCTTTTGCAGCGTTCGCCTTGTTCATTCGTTCGTTAATTAAGCACAGCACATTGAGCATAGTAGATGGGGTAGATGGAGTGGAGTGGAGTTTTCGGAAGCTGCAAGTCAAGTCAAAAATGAAGAGAGGAGCCGAGCGGAGCCAAGAACAGAAAAAAAGGGGAACAAAGGAGCGCTGCATTTATCCTGCAGGCGCGCAGCATCAGCAACAGCGACGTAGACGGCAACCAAAAAAAGGGTTTCTTTTTTAGCGATTAATGCAAATAATTCTTAAAGCAGCTTATCTTTCCATGTTTATGCATGAGTATTTGTATAAATTATAAATTACAGCTAATCACGAATGCAGTGCGCCCTCCGAGGGAGACTTTGAAATATGAATACGAAATATCGCCAATTAAATTCCGCGCCGGAGAGCGCACCTAATTTATGTGTCGTGTCTAGGGCCGGACTTGTCGTGTAAGAAGCCATTTAAATAATATGCAGCAAATCAAAATGGATATATATTCATAAGCTTTATACTTAGTTTTGTTAGATTTTGGTTACGAAGCGCATAAGAAGCAGTGCAGTTAAACGGTTTACCTGGTGAGACGGTTGTCAAAAAAACCCACAGCGTGCCAAAGCGACTTAAGGGTGGCGGGGGAACTCTTAATTGTAGATTAGTAGGGGTTTTTTTCGGGTGTTTAAAGCGGGACGTTTATTTTTTCTTATGATAGGGTTTTTCGTTTTTTATCGGGGTTTGGTTGGTGGTGGTTTTCTTAGTGAGAGTCAAAAAATCAAAGCACCTTCGGGCTAGGGCAACGTTCAGTTACTCCCGGACCTGGAGCAGAGAGCTCCAAAAAAGCTGGATTAGCCTAGTTTCTTTTGTTGTTAAAAATCAACCAAAAAATATATCATCAACAACTGAAAATACCATTAAAAAGCTCTTCTTGAATACATCAGCGGGAAAGCAAAAAGTTATTGAGGGGCGAAGTGAAGATCGCTTAGTTCAAATTGCGTGTGTTGTGTGTGGGTGTGTGAGAATTCCATAGCCATTTCTGATCAAATCTGGATTTTTTCATAATTTAAGCTATATAATTTACTTATTTTTTTTTTGAATAAAATTAACTGATCGATTTAAATGATTTAAATACACATATTACCTTTTACTGAACAGAAATACTGATTTTACATTCATTTAGCATTTATAAATAAGTGATAGCAAGTTATAAGATGCTTGAATTATTATTCATTAAACAGTTCAAGAAAATATAATAGAATAATTCGTATCCTCTCAATCTAAGTAAGATATTTTACAAAATACTTAAGAATAGCCCTAACGTCATCTTTCATTACCATAATTTCCACTATCTCAGTTATAAAAAAAAAATTATCAAAAAATCCAGCTAAGCAGATATGACTATTTAATTAATATTTTTCCTCGAATAGTTTATGTTTCGGTTTAGCTGTGTTGATGGGTACGCTAGTACGCTACCTTTGACCTGCAACAGGGCCGTATACTTGATCTCGGCGGCCGGATTCTTGGCCACGCACGTGTACTCGCCGGAATGCGTGGCGGATAGCGACGGAATGCTCAGCAGGGAGCTGTACTGGTCTAACATGGTGACATTGGCGCCCAGGAGGTCCGGCAGCGGGTCTCCGTCCTTCAGCCAGAGCAGCTTCAGCGGCGGATCGCCCCGGGAGACACCGCAGACGGTCCTCGTCCGCATGCCCTCGGCCAGGCCCTCCTGGAAGGCGAACGGTTCTATGCTCGGTGGCACTGCAAGAGGAAAGATCAGGCGAGATGGGTTAAGATTCGAACAGGCAGCGGAAGCGAAGATTCCTGCGAAGCCCTCGGCGGGGATTCCCACGATGACTCAACGTTGACTGCTGCCGGATGGAATTGTCAATTGTGTACGCGATAGAGTACGCTCTGTAAACCTTCGCAGATTTGTTAACACATTCGAATGAAAACGCTACTTAATGTTGTACAAACATTCCGAAAGTGGAAACATCATTTACAAAGGATAGCAAGGATCTTATGTATGTATATAATTTATAAATATATCGTATGTATATGCAAGTGGTTCTGCTCTGGAGTGTGGAGATGGAGATTACAATGGTACGGATACGAGTACATGAATCAAAGTGCATACGAAAGGAAACTCAACTACTTGCAACTAAACGGGATTACGGATACTGCGAGGAAGGACTCGAATCGTCGCTCTCTATGTGTTTACCATTGACCAGAAGGGCCTGCGAGTTCTCCACCTCGGCGGCGGAGTTGCGGACCACACAGGAGTAGTTGCCGGTGTGGTCGCTGCCCAGGTTCTCGATCACCAGGATGCTGTTGTACTGGTCTACCAGCTTTACGGACATGTGCTGCGTCTGGTCGATGGGCCGGTTGTCCTTCCGCCAAATGATGGTCAGCGGCTGGTCGCCCTTCACCACCGAGCAGGTGAGAGAGGCCCGATCGCCCATGTTCAGCTGCAGGATGTTCGTTTGGAAGGGACTGAGCTTCGGAGGCACTGCAAGGATGATCAGCCAAGGATTGCGTGAGCGCAACAGGCAAATGAAAAGAGGAAGCGCGAAAGAGGGAGCCATCAAAAGGTTGCGATTTATGAAAATTTAATCAGGACGGCGCTTCATTAGGGCGCGAAATCATTAACATTAACAGTAATGAAAAAAAAGGGTCTCGCCTCGCTCCCCTTCGGCTTCCTTTTTTAATTTACCAACTTTTAAGCTTAGATTATTGCGCATATTTAATTACAGCTCAAGCAAAAAGTATACACACGCTTGGCCGAGGGCGAAAAACAAAACAAAATTAAGCAGAAACAAAACGGAATGAAAAAGAAATGCAAAAAGGTTGCCAAAAGGTTGGAGCAAGCTCAAGCGCCATAGGAAACTACTTAGTTTGCTGTTAATAATTAAAATGCAATTTTCACTTCGTTTCGTTGCCGGCCGCCGCCTGATGTCATCGTTTTGGGGAGAATCCTGTGAAAGAAACCAACCTCGACCTCCTCTTCTTCGTCATCTATTTTTTTGTTTGCTTGTTTTTCCCAGGGTCTTCTTTTCCCTGGGTTTTCCTCCTTTGTGGGTTCTTTTTTTGGGGCTTTTTCAAGCACCGTTCCGGCCTCACATACTAACCTATGACCGTCACTTCGCCACTCCGCCGGGCGCTGTGACCCTGCTTGTTCCTCGCCCAGCACGTGTAAACGCCAGAGTCCGAGGCCTTCTGCACCGGACTGATGGTCAGCGAGCCGTCCGGCTGGACCCGTTGCCGTATGTCATCCGGCAGCTCCCGCCCGCCGCGCTCCCAGTGGATCTCCTCGATGGGATAGCCGGCCACAGGGCATTTCAGATTCAGTTGCTCGCCGGAGACGGCGGTCACCTTCGGTATCAGTCGAATGTAGGGAAGACCTGTGTCACGAGGAACGGAAATAAAAGGAATAATAGAAACGGAGCCAGGTGGCGGTGATGAGTTGTAGCGGTGCAGATATTGGGAGTTCGAGGGAATGTAAGTGCTTAACAGATTTCCGCGCACGTTGCTTTTTTAATAATGCAGTAAACAACTACAACTACAAGAGCAATATGAGTAGGAAACAATTAAACTGGGAAAAAAATATCATTCACATTGGACAGGTACTATTATTTCTATAAAATTCTTTGAATTTGTACGCACTTCTCAAACCAAAACTCTTAAATAAATAAATAAATTTCAGATTTTAGCTGTTCCCTTAAGAAATTTCGGAGGACCAAGTTTTTAAGAGATCTCTAATATTTTAAATAGGATTTATCCTTTACAAAATTTATTTAATAAATATATTTAAATCATTTTTGAGAATTTAGCTGAACATAAATCTAAAATTTTTTCAAGGCTTGTTAAGCTAGTTTTAGTTTCAAAAATTCTCCCTAGCTCTCTTGCATTTTTTCTCCCTGTGCAGACAACAGGAAGGGGAGCACAATATAATATGCATATCCTTGTTGGTTTCGTCCTGTCTCGCCTCGCCCAGCCCCGCTCCGCCCGCCAAAACACTTTTCGGTGGAAAAGTGGAAGGAAATAATGCAGCAAATGTCGGTCCTGGCAGCTGAAGGAGCAAGAGGCAGGAGTTTTGCGGCTCGGCTCTTCTGGTTTGCCTTGTGGGCTGCTGTTTTTTTTTTTTCATATATTTTTTTTTCTGCAGAATATGCATAATTTTCGAGCATGTCATACGTGGTGCCCGTGCCCGTGTCCCTGTCCGTGTCCGCGTTCGTGTTTTCTGAGGGAAGTCGGTTGGATGGCGGGATTTTTGTAATCACCGCCATTACCAAGTCGCGCAATCAGCGACATCGCCGAGCTTTAAACTAAATGATGATGGTGGAAGTGGGATTCATTTCCTCCACCCTTTTGAGCTCCAGCAGGCAAACATTGTTTGAAGGGTATGCGGAAACTGTCAAAGAGCTTGGAAAAGCACACGAAAGGTACGGGTAAGGTCCTTCTGACACACTTTTTTGTTGTTTTTATTTGATTATCTTAGCTTGGAGTCTGCAGCATTGGCATGGATAGGATCTAGGAATAAAAAATTCTGTCTTAAAATCGCTGGAATCTTACACTTCGAATATACAAAAGAAATTTTTTAAAAATGCCAGAGAATATTTTAAACATAAAATATTCCCAGTTCTTTGTACTGTTTGTGTGGAACTTTTTCCAATAGAGCATCCCACATTCGATAAAGAATTTTCCCTGCATTTACTTGGCTTTATTTTTCAACTTTTTCACTGCAAAACTTTGTAAACATGGCGCAGTTTTTGCCGCTGCTGTCGTTTTGTGTTTGCACTCTCCGGCTCCTTCTTCCTTTCGTCCTGGCAACGCCATTTTGTTTGCCTGGCGACACAAAAATATTTGATTTCTTGCAAAAACAAGGCAGATGGTGCTGCGCGTGCTGCTGGCAACTGGGAGCTGGGAGCTGGGAGATGGGTGTCCTTTCGGCAGGATTTTCGGAACGGCAAAAGGGGAAAAGCACTGCAGCCAGCCGAGAGAGCCATGTTGAACAGAAGTGTGCGCCTCGAACAACACTTCAGTGCTGCAAAGGCACAAAAGTAAACTTGCAGGGGGCTTGGCAGTCGCAAGGATCTGTTCTGGCTAAAGGAGAGGACATGGCGGACGTGTTGTAAAACAAAATCAGGCAAAAGTAGGCAAATGCCCAAAAAAAGAAGGAAGGACCTCGAGCCTCGAGTGTGGAGGAGAACGTTAGAATGCATATGTAAGTAGCTGCCCATATTTGTAACTGCACAGAGAAAAATACTTAATATTTCATTTTTATTCTATACAAATTATGTTTCTTTTATGTTTTTTTCACAAGAAAATTTAATAGAATTATTTATGCGTTTTAAAATTGTTTTGTACACAATGTTAATCAAAGTGTTAAAAATTTTCTAATTTATTAGCCTTTTCTATATTTTAATGACATTTTTCCCAGTGCTCTTCTATTTTTTAGAGTCGCCGCTTTAAGTGTGAATACAACATACCATAAATATTCAAGCGGGCCGCATGCTGCACTCGTCCTGCCCGATTTTCGGCGTTGCAGGCGTACTCGCCGCCATCCTCGACCATGACGTGGCTTATGTTAACATGACTAATTACATCGCCATGCACTGTGATGTATTGTCCGATCATAAATCTGCAACGGAAAGGGGGTTGAGAGCATAAAGAACACATTAATATTGGCTTGGATGAAATTTTAGCTGGCTCACGCGGCGTATGCGCAATGTCCGCTTGTTTCAGAATTGTTATTCGGTTTCTATTTCCCTTTTTGTAGCTTCCTTTGCATATTAAAGGACACACACACCCACTACGCCGGTACACTCATCAGCTAGGCACACTTCAAAAATGCAGCCTGACCCAAATCCCTTTTGGCTGTAGGCTTCATTTTGTATTTTTTTTTTTTTTCGTTTTTTTGCCTTGGCATCTCGTATTTCTGCTGCGTGTTTTCTATTTTTTGTCGTATTTTTTTTTTTTCGTTGCCACATTTAGTCGTAATGAAGGCTGTCAGTCGCGCTGTCGGGGCTTAGCATAGTTTCCATATTGCCGTCAATGTCATGTGCCACGCCCATTCCCACTATTCCACTTCCACTACCCGGTTCCACTCGCACTATTCCACTTCCACTTAATGCGGCCGTTACGCCTGAGCCCAAATAATGAGGAAAAAAGGATTTCAGGAGGCGCTCAAGTTGGCATTAAGTTCTGTGCTCACTCTCCGGCTGCCTTTCGTTTCGTTCGCTTCGGTTGGGGCTTTTGTTTGCAGTGCCTTCTTATTGGCACAGACATTAATTACAGGCAACATTGTTACGCATACGCCATGTGGCACTCGCACAATCGGCTTTTGTGGCATCTTATATGGCCGGGATTGCGATCTAAGCCGGCACACACACACCCGCTGGCTCATTAGTTTGTGGCCCCGGCAACTTTTCAATTGGCATTACAGCCGGATACAGAAGGGAAGTTGGGGTTGAAGTTGGTAGTCGGAGCCGTAACAATAATGGCGGAGAAGAAGTAATTACAATTTTAATTAACTTTTGCAGCGGCCGTGCATCGTGAGGAGCTTATGAATGCGAATGCATAAGCCCCGGCCAGCTTCCGCTGATTTCCCCAGAAAGAGTGGCCAAGTCAAGCCGAAAAATCTTTATAGAGTGTGCCCAGGCTTGTAAAAACAGCAACTGTAGTTAAGTGAAAATGAAGCCGCCCGGGGGAGACCGGGCCGGGAGACACTTGGCGGTGGACTGCAACACTTGAGCGCATTGAAACAATGGCGAGGACAAAATTGCAACAAAGTTGCACACATCCTCAGCCACAGTCGCATCCACATCCACATCCACATCCACATCAGCATCCGCACCATGCCGGCTTAAACGGCATTGCAGAAGTTTAACTCTGTGTGTGTGGCGAGTGTGTGGAGCATAAAACGCTTTGGCTGCAACAATATAAACCTAATAGCTTGGCGCGGCTTTTGTGTGCTGTTTTAGCTGATTGCAGTTGCTGTTGCCGTTGCCCTGTGCTGCTGAGAGTGCCCTGCTCTGCGGGTGGCTTAATTCCAGAATCCTGCCAAAAAGGAAACAAAGGGATAAGAAATTCAGTAGGTGCTACTTTTTGGGGGGCGGTAGGGAAAGTTTCGTGGCGAAAACTTTGCGAAAAATTATGAATTTCAATTTACGGGAATTGAGTTTGCACTTGGATCCCAATTAAGTTAGTTTGCAGGCACAGATTAGTGGTTTTTACGTGATTTCAAGAGTGAACCTAATTCTGTTTGAATTTGGTAAATCTAAGCTAAGTTAAAATATTGCAAAATATATTTACTTAAAAAATAAAATATTAAGAAATCCTGTAATACACGAGATGCTGTTGCATTTTATGTATATGAAAGTTTAAAAGTAGGACTAACTTTTAATTTAATAATTTCATTAGTTATATAGCCTAATAATATACGGATATATAACGATTTAACTCATTCGTTAGATCCACTCTTATGCTCTTGGTATTACGTTCCTAAAAAGCATTCCTGCCACCGCTAAAGCGTTTTCTCATTTAGGCCAAAATTACACACATTTCCATAACGCCTGCAGTTGTAGACAAACGCATCACGCATACACGCCTCCATGGCCTCCATTGCCTCCATCTTCACAGACTTCTCAGGCACAGGGTACAGGAAAAACAGACGGAGGGGGAAAAGCTAAGGAAACTGAAGGAAAACATCTCGCCTCCGCTGAGCTCGGGCCTGAGTCGGAGCCTCAGTTTCTGGGACCGCCGCAGACAAACTTTTGAAAATGGCGTAAAATGAGCGTTTGAGTGTTGCGTTACCTCGTGCGCGCAATCATTTAATTTCCGCCCCAAGGCGTCTGCCACCCACCTTTCCGCCGCCGCCCCCTACATTTTCCTGCCGCTTTCCCGCCCCATTTTGCCTGTTTGCCTGTCTGTCTGCCACTGAGTGTGTGTGTGTGTGAATTAAATAAATACACTTACCGAGTTGATATACCTTTAAACCGAATAATGTAAACCACTTAAAACTCGGCAATAACAACGCAACGGCAAACGGCAACCGGCAAGAAAATTTATGCAGCATTGCGAAGGATGTTGCCGGCTGGCAAATTAGGTTGCCAGAGACGCCAGGGCAGGATAATGCCGGCGGGCATTATGTGTCAAAATTGTGTTGCTCAGATAACTTTTAAATTAAGGCCATCGGCATCTGCATGTCCGCACAAGTTTCCGAAAGCAAATTTTCACACCGACCGCATAACACACAAATTTTTGTAATCAATTTTGCCTTGTGGTCAAGCCATCTTCCTGGACCATCATCGAAAAAGTGGAATGGGAATGGGAATGTCCGCCGCAGGGCCGAAGGACCGAAGAAGGATGGCCACTTCAGTGAAGTGAATGGCGATGCCTCAAGTTGCAGTCTCAAGTGCTTTACATGCATAAAAAGTAGTCATCTTTTTATGTGATTTTCAAGTCTAATGGAAGATTATAATGTATGGGCCTTAGGTAAGGATAAGGATGAAATAACAGAGACCTTAACAATATAATAGTCTATAGATTTTTTGTAACCTTTCCAAAAATAATTATGTTTATTTTAAGAGGTATTTTATGGTCGTGTTTGGCTCAAAAACCCATCACGTTGATAGCAGTTCATCTGCCTTCGACATATTGCCTAAGTTTTAATTAAAATATCGCACAGCTGTGCAACGCAGGACAACAATCAGGACACTGTTGCCTTAGATTTTTATTTTGTTGCTTTTATTTTTACGCTGGTCTGCTTCAGTAAGCAAAAAGCAAATGCAAATAAAAACCTGATGCTGATTTTCATGGTAACTGCTGTTGGGTACTCGTAGTTTTTAATCAACAACAGAAGTCAACAGTGGCCGGGGCGAAAACTTTGACTTGCAAATGATTACAGACGTAACTCAAACAATTAGTGGCAGCTGCCAGCGAGAGCTCCAAATGAACCAGTCCTGCGGATACACAGATACATATTCTCACTGGCATTCCACAGATACAGATGTATAAAAAAGTCAAATAAAAGTCCGCTGACAATGTCGCAGACCGAATTGGCAATCAATCGATTCGCCGCTGCATTTTATTTACTTACACTAAGCCAACAAACTATTTGAGGTCCCCGCATTCGATTCAATTTGATCCGATCCGCTCCGATCCGAGCCTCTTCGATTTTATTCGGCCAATGCAAATGTCAATGTCATTAAAGGGCCTGACTGGTGGGGCTGTCATTTAATTTAGTTGGCATCCAGCCAGCTAAAAATGCAATTAAATGCGTAAGGATGTAAGGATTGGCCGACCGACCGACCGGGCTTAATTAACAAATAGAAAGGCAAAGTCGGAACCTTGGGCCAGACGCAGACACAGATACAGATACGGATATGGCTGCGAGTGCGAATGCGGATACGGATACGGCTACAGTCGCAGTGGCAGTCGCAGTCACAGTTGCAGGAGTGAATGAACGCTGGAGCAGACGACGACGACGAGGTGGCCACCACCCACCTTTGTAGGCGCGGCAGTCGGCAGCCACTTTTCTCTATATGTATGTGTATGTGTATATGTTTTTCTATATATTCGTGCGGCAATGTTTTTGAAAGGAAAATGCTGAAAAAAAAAACGTAGGCACTGAGGGGAAAAAAGGCAGAAAACACACACACAACGAGTGCAATAAATGCAACCGCAGCCACAGTCGGGAGCCACAGTTGAGATAAATTTTTACAGAACGCCCGCAGCGCCGACTCACAGTGGGAGAGATTAGGAATCTTAAGGGGAAATATTAATAATAATTCTTAATTAAATATATATTATGACTGGATCAACATAATCCACTAATAATTATCTAAAGAACAATCAAACTAACCTCCTAAATAACACAACATAATATAAAATATATAAAGTCAAGATACATTCTTAAATTGAGAAAAAAATGAAAGCTCTGGTAATATTCCCCAACTGCTTACCATCTCCCACTGTGCAACATTGCCGTTTTCCGTTTGCCGTTTGCCATTGCCAAGCCCATCTGGAGGCTCCACCCCGTTCCAGCTACAGTCCCCCATCCAACGCCCGCCACTCCCACGGCCCCCTTTTCAACAAGTTCAATTACCTTCCGTTTGATGGCAGCGGAAATCCGTCCAGTGTCCATGAAATTTGCGGCGTAGGATTGCCGGCAGCGGAGCACTTGAGGCTCACAGCTGGGCCCGGCTGCAGGGTCTGCTCGATGAAGCTGTACAGCAGGGCCGGCGGGGCATCTGCAGGATAAAGCCATGGATACAGCGGATGCAGAGAGAGGGTGTGAAAGAGGTCACATTAATATTTTAAGCTACAGGGGCCAACTAGCCACATTCACACAGGGGAGAAATAGGTTCTAGGCATAAAATCAAGAATTTGTAAACAGTGAAGAAAACGTTTTACGAGTCAATAGAAAAGAGAAGACCTTGGAGAATGTTATGTGGGACTTTATTTAAATAATAAATTATGAAAAACTAATAACTAAACTAAAACTAAAAACTAATAAGAAAAAAAATATTTTTAAATATAAAACATATACCAATTTGGTTTGGAAGTTTTAAATAACTCACCTCCCAGTTGCAGCTCCGCGGTTGCCTGGAACGTGTCGCCCTCGGGTCGTCGCACCACGCACTGATACATGCCGCGGTTCTCGCGGCCCACTCGGGGCACCACCAGCGTGTCCTCGACACGGCCCGAGGAGGGCAGCTGGCGTCCGTCCTTGTACCACAGGATATTCTGCATGCCCACTGGACTGCCGTTGCTGGTCACCAGGCAGCGGAACTCCGCTGTGCCGCCCATATGAACGCTGAGCACGTTGGGCGAGATCTCCACCTGGATGGGCGTGGCCACCGTAAGACGGAGTTCGGCACTGGCCTCGCCGCCCACGTTGCCGGCGGTGCACTTGTAAACGCCGGAATCCTCACCAGTCACGGCCTCAATGGCCAGGATGGGGCCAAGGAGTCGCACACGAGGACCACTCAGCACGGGCAGGGGACCAGCTCCATTGTGGGTGTACCAGCTGCGGTTAGGAGGAGGGAAAATGGGAAATTTATGTGGATCAGACACTTGTAAATCGACTCCATTAATCGCGATTTTCAATTTGAGAATAATGAAAAAGGAAAGAAAATAAAAGTTGTGGTTGTGGCAATATATTTCTCTATTTCTAGATTGGATACAGATTTCACTTTGGCAAAACGTAAAATTAAAATGTCAAAAAAAGGAATCATTGGATCATTTTATGGAATCAAAAATCTGCCATAACCAAGCCAAAACAGCATAAATTACAACTGGGAAAGCTTTTCTGTGTTCGTTTTGATTAAGATTAATAAATCTGCATATTAAGTTTACCAATTAACAAAATAAATTTTTTTGCAAATTGTTGACAAAATTTTGAAAAAATGAGAACACAATTTTTTTTTGTATTCTTTAATATTTTAATTCTAATAAATTTTGATTTGAACGCTAAATCAGAATATCAGTCCATTATACGCCGATTTCAAGACTTCAAATATGAGCATCCTGGAGAGTTTCGATGTTTAAAAAAAAATGTAAATGATATTTTTTTTATCAAATCAAAGTTTAAAAAACTTAGAACTAAGCTAAAATAGTATTCTTTTCAATTAATTTCTTTTCGCAAAGCATTTAATTCATTGTTTTAATAATTAAAAATCTAACTGAACTGACAAATGACCCCAATCCCTTTGACTTGTGTACATTTATAATTGAAATCTTCGCTTTGTAATTCCAACACAGCACATTTCTCCAGACTGACTTAAATTAATGGAGTTCAGCTTTCGGGTGATTCTAGCTCATTTATCATGGACCATCTGGTTTTTGCAGGAGCGTTTCCTAGCCTCGGATGGCAGATGAAGTTTTTTCGGGAAATTGAAAGGGTATTTTAATTTCAACTAGCAGCCAGCGAAGCGAAGTTCAAGGCCTGACGGACTACCTTTGGCGTGCCTTATCCCCTATCGCAGCCCATGCCCGCCTGTCTGTTGGTGGTGCCTTTGTTTAATGTTGCATTAATCCTTTGCCTCGCTCATTATCCCTCTTCTGGCACAGGGCTCCCTGAAACCCCCCTCTTTGGTGTATTAATTATGAAATGGCAAGTTTCTCCTGTTTCCTTTTTTTTATATCGTGGCACAGCAATCTATCTATATGTGCAGCCAACCGACCCGCCTGCTTATAGATTCTTTTGTTCCCCGCCAGCAGCCTGACATTGTCTGTATTTTTTTTTTTTTTGCATTACTTGTCTGCTTATCAAAGCGTAATTACAGGCACATCACATATGGATACAGGCATTCTATCCAGACTATATACACATAATTGCATGGGCTATTGTTCCTGAACCAGGCGTATGTAAACGTAAAGCTGCATCACTCATACGACCCGTCGGCCGTCGGCGAGAAAGTTAACTAACGCTTTTAGCTCACATTTCAATTAAGGCTACACGTTTGCCAACTCTTTAGACACATTTTATAAAATAATGTGCACGTCAGCTCAGGGTTCTGCACCCCTCTGCATCGTCATCTGTGTATTTATTTGGCTGGAAAGCTAAATGCCCTGGCCGCACATATTATAGATGTATGCGTTCCAATTAGCCCACACCAGTGCCAGTGCACTGGAGAAGAAATTAAGTTTAATTAGGTATTTATAGCTTTAAATAAATAATAAAAATACATTTTAAATAGAGAACTAAATAAGATAAATACCAAAAATCACTTTTATTCAGAGAGACTTCAATTTAACCTTATTTTAAAAAGCAAAATGTACCCCCTTATGTTACTTTTCTCCAAGTGAACTAATAACTAATAGCGTGTTAGTTTGTGTGTGGGGCCTGTGCCTGTCAACGTCAAAAGTTTCGCCCCAGAAATGTGTGCTAAAGCTCTCAGCGAGCATGGGATTGAGCAGGGGAACTCTGCCAAGGAGGGAGTGTGGTTGCCATCGATTTGCGGCACCTATATAACCATATCTGTGTACCCCTACTATTCCCTACTATCCATACACACCTGTATTCGGGCGAAGGACAGCCCTGAGCGACGCACAGCAGCACTGCGCCCTCGTCCTGTGACACCTGCACATGAGCCGTGTGCTCCACCACGCTCGGCGAAATGATGCCGCGATGCGCTGCGGCGAGAGATGATGAAACGATGGATATATACGTACATATATGGGTGTGACATTGGCTTGGGCTTTCGTTCGGGTTATGGTAGTTGGTTCTGGGTATACTCACAATTAATACGCAGCCGGGTGGGCGAGCTGACGACCACCTGGCGGGTGAGGCGATGCATGCTACGGCAGCGGAAGGACTGCGACTCATCGCTCTCCTGCAGATTGTGGATGAGCAGCTCGCCGGTGGGCAGCAAATGGAATTTGCCGTCTGGGGGATAGAGAAATACGGTGAGGAGATGAGTCCATTACTGTCCTGTACCGAGGTAGTGGTGCCAACGACCTAAGCCAAGGACCAAAAAACTAGTTCTTCGAAAAAAAATTCGACACAGAAAGCACTGAAAAATAAAATTGGCACATAGTTCTCTTACAAAAAAAAAGTACTCAGACATTTAAGAATTTTTTTATACCTCTATCAGATTAAAGTATCGTTAAGAAATTGCTTCAAAGTATATGAAAGATAAGCCTTTATCCTGTTGCAAGATTAAGATTTAAATCTACTGCCAGACACTCTTGACCTTTTCAAATAGATTTCGCCTGACACAGGCGGACAGGAAAACGAATTTTCCCAGGAAGGAGAGAAAATCTGCTTTGTAATATAGACAGCCAGGACTTGCAGCTTGTCTCAAATTGCTAAAGGACAATGTTAATTATGCGCCAAAGGACAGAGGAGCAGAGTGGTCTGGTGAAGGTGCAGTTAAGCAGGCAAACATGTGAGGCAAATGCTGCAAACAAACAATGCACTTTGTTGGCTTGGCAGGCCGCTGGCACAGGGCAAGGATGCCAGGATGCAGAAGCCGGCTCGCAGGACTCGCTTCGCTTCGTTTCGTTTCGTTTCGTGCTGTGTCCTTTCGGGCAGTCGCTTTCTGGCAGCAGACAGACTTCCCCCGATTACTTACCGCCTTGCAGCGAGGGATAGATGTAGATAGCGGGTTCATGAACCCAGGAGACCACTCGTACCAATTCCTTGACGAACGTGGGCACCACGCAGCGCAGGATGGCGGTGCAGCCGCGCGACGCCGATAGCACCTCCACATCCACTTTGTAGGCCTGGGCCACGACTGCCGGAGTATAGAGACCAGATTTTAATATGCAAAAATGAGTAATCCCTGGCACAGCCACGCATCTCAACATCCCTACTCACCAGCACGGACTTGCACGTCCCGGGAGACGATGCGACCCACCGAATTGCTAGCAATGCACCGGTATATGGTGTTGTGCACCTCCTGGTGATAGGCCGCAGCCGCAAATGGCATCAGGACGAGCGTACCGTTACGCAGGACTCTCCGCACTCCATGTATCTCCGTCACCGCCGTGCCGTCCGCGTGCACCCAATCGATCGTCGGCTGTGGACTCCCGGAGGCGGAGCAATCCAGCCAACCGCCCGACGAGTTGGAAAACTCCACGCGCCCCGGTGGCTCCATCACGAAGCCGGGACCGCGTAGGTGCGCCTCGAACGGTTCACTGCAGGTGGTATCTGTGACATGAAAAGAAGGAAGAAATTGAGTAAAATTCGGAATAAATTGAAAAATAAAGTAATCAATTCAATTGTTATAAGAAAATAAATTTTAAAATGTTCTTTGGTGTTTTGCATAAAAAATTTTGGAATAGGGGTTAAATTCTTTCAATAAAATTACTTAAAATAAAAACGACACAACCTTTTTTTTAATATTTAAAAATTAAATTTTTCAATCAAAATTAAAGTATTCAGGATTCTGTATTTTCTTTATAATAAGTAAAATATTCTTGTTTTAATATTTCAAAAATGCACAACTCCTTTTTAACCCAAATATTATTTTAATGTTTCCTCTAAAAATATGCATCATTATATATTTTTTTGTGGGCCATACATCATTTACCCAACGCGTAAAAGCCTTGTAAAATATTCAACAATCAAATATTAAGAGCTCAAGATGCCATAAACAAAAGCAATAATCCCGGAAAGATATCAAAAATTCATAAAAGGCCTGCCGGATGGCTGCTTGGGTGCGCAAATCTCCAAGGACCTTTTTGCACTTTAATAAGCATTTACATTTTTTATAATACGACCATTGTGTCGCATTCGAAACCCGTTTTCGTTTCATCAGATCCCCGGCTCGCGTGCAAACAGATTTAGCCTTATCCTAAATTAGAATAACAATTTCGTCTTTAGCTCAGCTTCTGGGTTTCGGTCCCTGTGGCCCTACCTATAGATATATCTGGGTTTGAGGGCCACAGGGACCGAAACCCAGATATATCTATAGGTATATGCCGCCTCCTATATACATCTGCTGTTTATATATATGTATTTTTCTCCAAATTGACATTTCGCTTCATATTCCACATGAATGCTCCTCGGCTGTCTGCCATGCCACCGGAGCGGGCATCTTTCCCTGCGGCGCTGTGCAAATCCTTGCAACTCGTTCAATCTCTAACAGTCAGTCGTCCTGCCCAGGACTTGCTCTGCTCCTCCCGAGTCCCGCCCCTACAAGTCATTGTGTCTGCAATTAGAGTTGTTTTTTGTTGGTTTTCTTTTTTTGCTTTCCCTCCTCCTCTTTTTTTGTTTTGCCTTTCTGTGTTTTGTTATTTTTTTTTGCTTTTGTATGTTTTTTTTTTTGTTGTGCCTGGCCAGGAGCTTTTTGTTTTATGCTCGACAGCATGGATTTTTATGTAACTGCTTTCTGGTTTCGTCTCCATCTGTCTCATCGCCTGGTCCTCCGAGATGGTTTCTTTCCGCTCTCCCCGTTGATTTCATGGCTCTCTCATCAAAACTTCTCACACTTCGAAAAATTACCGAAATCGATAAAAAAAATGTAGTTTTTTACATTATAAAAGCAGTTAACAAAGCCCAAGGACAAATTAACATTTCGTAAGTATTTATTTTAATACCAAACAATTTATTTTCAATTAAAATATCTAAGATCAAGAACATTTGTCTTACATTTGAAATTATATAATTATTTGCCTTAAGGGTTCATAATGCATTTAGATCTATCTCCTTATAAATCAAACAAATTGAAATAAAAAATTATTTAATGAGAAAGTTTTACATTCTTAGACATTCTAAACTATAATTCAGTTTTATTATTTGTTTCAAAGACCGACTATATTAGTTAGTGATTTAGAGGTCACATTTTTCCCCGTGTATCCCACGTAGCCCCTGGTCTAGGATGCGGATAAAGACTGAGGCCTCTGCCAGGCCATAAAATTATTGCAAGTATGTCTTGAGTATGCTTGCCACTCGTTTCTCATTTTTTTATATTTTGCTTTTTGGTAGAAAGGGTATGTTTTACGAGCCTGTGCCTTGGAGGCAGATCCCACACGAGAGTGTGTGGTTGGGTGCATGTGGGTGTGTGGGTCGGTGAGTACATCCACTTGTAGGGGTTTTATTCTTTCCTCCGAAAACAAAAGTCCACCCTATGCGTGTGTACTTCCTGAAAGTCCTGCCTATACGTATGTGTGGGTGTGCTTTATTCCGATTCGGACGTCTTTTTTTGGTGCTGCATGCCCGGCTTCATTTTTGGCCTATTCTGATTGATCCAATGAAAAGTTCAAAAATCATGCAAATTCTTAATGGAATTTCTAACAAGGTTGTGAGGTTGTCTTAAAAAAATTAAGAACATTTAAGGCAAAAAAAATGGTCAATAAAACAAAATTAACTCATTGAAAGCTTTATTTGCAATTTATTATTTTCAAAATACCCAAAAAACGTGTACCAAGTTATATATGTATCTTTAAGGTCACAAGATTCCCAATATAAAATTACAATATGTCAATGCATTTATTTAAATATGCATTACCACAGTATTCCCAACACCTTTCCTTCGAAACAATTGAGTATTTCCCAATCAATTCTGACAACATTCTTTGGCCAAATGCAAAAGCGCATTTGGACTGTCTCCATTTGCAGCAAATTTCTTTTCCAAATTGTTTTCCCAGCTCCGGTTTTGCTGCATTACCTGCAGCAACTCCCTCTGTGGATGTGCAACTGCAACAGCCGCAGGACCTTCCCATCCAGGACCCTGCCACGTCCCTGCACCCCTCTCTACTTTGGCTCGCATTTCCGCTCGTTTTGTGTCGTACATTTCACTTCTTTCACTCCGTATGTGTTTCCCATCCACTTGTGCGAGTCTTGAGGGGTTACTTTGCCAGGCTCCTCAGACATTATTTCTGTGTGTGTTCCTTATTTCTCCCCGTTGTATATATATTTTTTTTTTACTCCTCTTTGAATTTTTTTCCCAGCTTGGATTATGCCCTTTTGGCACTTTTCGAAGTTATTTTGTAGCCACCACACATAGGTAAATATATAGAACAAAGAAAGGGTTTAAACTTAATATAATTTTTAATTTTTACTGAGAAAATTTAACTTTTATTTAAGAAAATATTTCAGTAAAAAGAAGTACCTTAAGTATACAACTTTTTCCCCAAAATATAAATTTTTATTTAAGAAAGTATTCCAGTAAAAAGAAGTACCTTAAGTATACAACTTTTTCCCCAAAATATAAATTTTTTTCCAGTGCATTTGGGCCTTGGTGATGCATGTTGTGTGGCTGCAGTGTCTCTAAATTCAGCCGGCAATGCAGTAGTAATATTTCTAATGGCCCACGATCCGAGACTCAGCCAAAAGTCTCCCATTAAAGTCATCCCAGAGAAAAAAGGGGACTTTAAGACCGCGAAAGGTCCTGCCAAGGATGCTTTGCCATCGACCGGAAATGGTGGGCCGAGCCTTGTAAGCAATCAGCTCGAAAAATACAGGAAATTCAATTTTTATGCGCAAAAACCAGCGGCAGGAAGGCGTGACCCAAACACCCAAAGATATCGACTCAATATTGCTTGGCCACCAACAGCAACAGCAAAAAAAATAAAAATAAATAAAAGGAAAACTTGAAAGAAGTTAAAACGTTTACAGACCAACGCGCAGCAACAACCACGAAAGGAATAATAATTGTAAATAACTTGATTTTGTTGCTGCCTTCGCCGGATTCCCGTCCGATCTCAGTAAGATGTGCTCCAGTTGGCCCAGAGTGCACACAGTATTTGGGTGGAATGGGGGCCAAAGAAGGTCCAATAAGACGTTCAAAATCTTTTGTTGGGCGAAATTGTTTTGCAAAATAAGAAAAATAGAAGGGAAAGAAAAGGGAACACATTGTAGAAGTAGCGAGAGGATTTTGGGAAATCCAAACAAATTCAAGGCGATATTTAACAAAGTCGATAGATGAAAGTATTTTTCAGATTTTAATATTGAGAGAGACTTTTCTATAAGCGCTCTAAATGGAATTTCCTAGGGGTTTCATTACAAATTTAATAAAATGTATAAAACCTAGCTAGGCAGTTATGTTGAAAAATAAGTAGTAATTTATAAGAAATAGCTAAGCATTATTAAACCGATTACAAAGTTAAAGTACCTCAAGAGATTTATCCGAACTTTCTAGATTTATTTAAGGATTTTAATTGCAAAATATCCTTGAAACCTTTGAACTATAAACAAAGTTTAACTTATCGTGTGAGCAAAATTTTAAGAAACTCTTACTACCCCAGGTCGCATCATTAATACGGTTACTTGGGAAAGTTTGCTTCGGCATCTGGCGAGCATTTAATTTAAACTTTATCCCTTGCAGTACATTAATCCTACAACAAATTAAAGCGTTTGTCATAAACGGTTTAAAAAATAATCAATCATAGTGCGCTGCAAACTTTGCCGTTGGCCATAATTTTTCATAATTTTCCCATCAGAATTTTCCGGACCCTTTTTTCCGCCCAGCTCCACAATCTAATCGGATTTTCCTCTTAGTTGTTGTTGTCGGTGCTGATTTTATATAACGTATTATATTTTATGTTTATCTGCTTGGAAATGGAATAACAACACCGAAAAATATGAGCCATCTCTCACAGCCCAGAGCCACAGAGCAAAAAGTGTGTGTGCGCTTTAGACATTGAGCAACAATTTCATTTGCATATTTTTCATTTGCTCCGACTCTCGGAGCCTCGGTGCGAGGGTGCGAAAATATATGTACACGAATATAGATGTACGTATGCTCCTGGTGGTGTGGCAATCATGAAATATCTGTGTGGCATTTTGATAATATTTTTTCATATTTTTTTCGAGCGGCGAATAGACATGTAAGCCAGTCTCCCATCGAATGCCAGAGCCGGGCAATGAAAATTGGAAAATATCAAATTTCCAAAAAAGGTTCTACCCGCACAACCAGGCTCTGAAAATATGAAAAGGTCGGTGAGGTCGATCGAGTGTTAGAGCGAGGGCGAGGGCCAGGACTCTGCTCCTGACACATTTCATTAGGCTGTCTCGCACACACATACAATCAATTGCACAGAAAAAAAATGTAGAAGAACGATACTTCTTTACAAATATATTTCATCTACATTTATTGTATGTGAACGAGCCACGATTTATTTAAACCAATCGAACTTCTATTGTAGATGAATCATGAAATAAAATTAGGATAAGAAACAAAATTGGAAAATTCTATACTTTACTTGAATAAGGTGTCCTTAAAAAATTAATTTTTCAGAAGTCTTTTTTCTGTTAAGCAGAAGACCGCCATGCTAAAATATATTTTTTAAAAATGTTTAATGAAACAATAAAAATTACTTTAGAAATTTAAAAGATATTCTGAGTTAAGGACACACATTCCTTGAACCCACAGCTTCTCAGATCCTAAATAGTTCTCCTTTCTTTCAGTGCACACATATTTATAGACGAGCATGGGGATAGTCGTTTCTTGTGGCATAAATTGACGCCTGGTTTTTATCATAAGGCAATTTCATATTATGAAGGGGAATTTCGGCCTTAGTTTTGCCAGCAGTTTTATGGTCTCCGGTCTTGGCTTTGGTCTCCGTTAAGCGACCAAGTCATTTGCACTTAGTTCTGGTATATCATAAATTATGCCACCTCCTCGTATGAATCACCATGAGCTGCGCCAGACCGGAATATCGCTTTGAATGATAATAAAGTGAGTAATTGCCCTGCCTGACGATAATTCCTGGACGCGTCAGGATGCGATGGAGTAGAGGAAGCTCCCTAAGCCGGCTGGGATATGCCGCAAAATCCCCAAATCCTTTTGTTTTACTCCGCAAGACTTAATAATAAGTTCCGTTTCGGAGGCGTAAGCCGGGATCCCGAACAAGAACGTGAAGAATAAGAAAAGCAACATGCCGACAGCTGTTGGGACTTAGGGCAGAGGAAACACACGCACAGCCGGTGTGCGAAAACAAAAGCATACTTTGCGGAGCGTGCCGAGCGACTTAGGAAAACCCGAGAAGAGACGCCCCAAAATGCCGGCAGGCCGGCTTAAGAGTTTTCCCGGCGAACTGTAGAGCACCTACCGATATGAAGGAGCAGGAAAATCACGAAAAGGCGGCTACTAATCCACATGTTTTCCGGCTTCTGTTTTGATTCCGATTTTGATTTGAATTCGGTCGTGGTATTACTTATGCGTTTTTCTTTTCCTCTCGCTGTGAGCTTTTTCAGGAATCTCGTGTTGGGGCAGTGACTTGTACAAAATTTTGATTTGACTTTTGGCTTTCACTCTTGAGCGGTTTTACATTTCAGACACTTGATATTTCTCTCTTTTAATTTTAAAATACTTTTCTTTATTGGCACATTTGAATCTTTCTCTATTTTTATTTTGATATTTTCACTCTGGTGATTGGGTGATTTTCGGTGATGATTTGATGGTGTTTTGTTATGTTTTGTGGCACTGCATGGCCGGCGCACTGTGCCACACGTTCGATATATGAAAGCTCTCCTGCCAGGACAACCGACTGCCAGCAAGGACTCGACTTGACTGCGCCTCGCACCGAACTGTGTTTGGAGGAGCTCTTCTAGGGACACCGTCGGACCCTCGTCGGCTCTCTTCCGGACTCTCTTCACCGCCGGAAATTCACCACACGCGCGCGCTTACTCTGTCTCAATCGCAATGCATTTTCAGTCCAATTTCCGTCGTCCGCTAGAGCCGTGCGTATCCTTCGAGCCTCGAACAGCAACTGCCGGACACGGCTGGGAGCGGATGCCTCCAAAGTCCATGGTTTCAGCGGTGCAGTTGGCAGCCCCGTCCATGATGGGATGCGATGCTCTCTGCGCCTGCGCCGCTCGGCTGCTTTTGTTGTCTGTGGTTAGGCACGAGGCCGCCTGCGAGCACGAGTCCCTCGAACAGCTGTGTTTACACTGGACCGGGCCAGTTGGGCGGTTGGCCATAAAATTGGGTGTCACTGGGGCCTGGGTGGTGGCTTAGCCACATGCGTGAGTGCCTGGCTCAATGTTTCAATTACTCGGCCAGCTCTATCTTCGTTGGCATAGATTAGGCATCATGAACTCTGCCTTGTTGATGTCTCCTTCATCGGGGCCCTGGAGTGAGTCAACAATTTCATTTACTTTCAATTAATCAAACATCCTATGGATGGTGGCTCTTCAAAATAACTCATTAATTTGCCGGCATTCGGCAGCAATCGCTTTCTGGCAGCCCAGTTAATGGACTCAATATTTGCCCGCATAATTTACTTGGCATTATGCAAAGCAATTTCACACTTAAGTCCCTTCCTGTCGTCGCATAAAAGTTGTCTACTTTTTTATTTTTTTGGGCCATCCCTGCTAATGAGCATCAGGGGAAATTATGGCTAACAAGGCGGGGCATATACTCGTTTCCAGGGGAAAAAGAGGAGCAACAACAACAGGGCAGTGTGGAAGCTGCCAAGATTCATAATATTCAGCCTAATAATGCCCGCTTTCGAATTGAAGACACTAATAAAAATGATTGTAGTAATTGTTAAAATAAAAATAATTAATACATTAATTATTCTTTGTTTCAATTTCGTTTCAAATTTATATATCTTTGAGCTTTCCGCAATTAAATTAAGTAAAAAACATCTGGATGTGTTCTTTAAATTATTATTACTATACTACAACAATAAGAAGGTTGTTTTATTCGAAATAAAATTATTACACGACCAAATGTTCCTCTCAGTGCATCCAGTTTTTTTGGGGACATTTGTCGTTGGCCAATTTCTTGTTTTTAGGACGCGTGAATGCGTAAAAAGCGCCAAAGGGGTGGTGGCGCCTGGCTGCTACTGCCTGGCGATGATGGTGTTGGCACACATTAGGCGGCAGCGCCAAGGACAGCGGCCGCAACAACGGCATCAAAAGCCGCAGCAGCAGCCGCAGCCGCAACAAAGGCAACAACAATAAAACATAAGCCAAAAACGTGTTTGTTTGGCTGCCAAAAATGTACATATTTTGGACCCGCTCGCATTTCCCAGAGCAACACTGACAACGAATCAGCCAACACCAAATACAGGCAACACAAAAAACAAGGCAACAGTAACCATATTCATGAGTGCCTCGCACTGTGAGTGTGTGAGTGATTGTGACTTGCATTTGTGAGCGTGACGGTGTCCTTGTCGTCCTTGTTGGCTGTGGTAGTGGCAGCGGTGCCGGTGCTGGTGTCGCTGCTAATGACAACGGGACCGCGTTGCGCATCAACGAGCGACACCAAAAAGTCATTGACTCATTGAGTTTTGTCCCGGTGTGCGTTTTGTGTATCTGTGTTTGTTAACAAACCTGGTTTTTACCCTTTCAAAAGGAAGAGTCCTTGTTATTTGAGTGCTTAGCATGGGTTAGTTGTAAAGTTTATAGAGAGTTTTTAAGACAAGATATAAATATTTAAGGCAGCAGCTAAAATATTTAATGTTTCATAAGGCAACGATAGAGTATTCAAAACTTCGATAACTGGAGAAAGCCTCCACTTCATCGCCTCTTGCCAGGCAACATCGGCTACACTTTTTGGCTCAAGCAGCGTGAGCATGTTTGTTGGTTGGTTGCCTGGTTGGCTGCATGACAAACTGACTAACTGGCTAACTGACTAACTGCCAATGCGTGTCTACACACAGGGGGAGGAGCGTTATCAGGAGAAATGGCCGGACCAAAGGTAAGAGCAGTAACAGGGAGCTAAAACAACACCAGTGGCCAGGGAAGCGTCAACCGTTATGGCCACTGTTCAGAGACCATTCTCCCCACTCCGTCATCATTAGAACTGGCCATGGCGGAGTAGTCGCTGGCCAGGTGGAACTTGGTAGGCGCAGCAGCTGCCCTGGCACTTTGGGCCACTCTCTGTACGTTACATGCATCGTGCCAGAAAGCGGAAACTCCCCGGCGGGGCTGTAAATTTCGAAAAGGGAGACACTTCTTCCGAGTCTCATCCCATAAAGTTCTGGTCTATTCAGTTCAGTTGGTCATTCGTTTCTTGGCTCACAATAGAGGGGTGGAGGCATTGTTTGGATGCATTCAAATGGGGCTGGTTCATATCCGATGCTGGGCACCGGTCACCGTTGGCCAGTCAACCCAATTCTATAAATCTACATAACAATTATGCTGCTGGTAAGTATTAAAAACAATAACAAGGAAAATAATTCACGGAAAACAAATGAAAGCTAGTTGCTAGATAGTTCTAGAAAGTGAACTTTGATATAAGCAAGATTTATGGTGGTGCTTCTGTGAGTAACATATATTTCTTATTTGAAGATTTATCTTGAATATAAAAGAAAAGTAGTTGCATAGATATAGATAAATAAAATAATCAGAAAAATTCTTTAATGATTCCCCTTTGAATTTTCTCGATGTTGCCAGTGCATATATGCAAAACTATAGCTTTGGCTATGGCCATGTCGGTGACTATGTATATGGGCTATTAACTATGCCGGCTGGCCATGTCCTCCGACAATTTCTAACAATGCGTTGGCAGCTGGGCAAAAAGGCGGACTTATCTGCACTGCGCGGCGCTGCTGCTGATGTTGCTGCTGCTGCTGTTGCTGCTGTTGCCGTTGTTTAACGTGGCATTTATGCGCCTGTTTGCTCAACGTTTTGTATGTAGGTCAACATTTGCACGCTCTATGACTGACGTCAACAAGGACCGGGAATGGCCGACGCCCCACACCTCAAACCCCACCATTATCCCATATCCCCCTCCAGCCGCCTCCTCTTGTCCGTTTCCGTTTCCCGTGTTTATGTTGTTGCTACACCTCCCCCGATGTCGCTCTGATTATTGTTGTTGCTATGACAAACGCCCAAGCCTATGTAAAACAGGGCAGAAGCAGCAGCTGACCAAGTCCCGAACCGACTGCATTGCTGCACAGTGTAAATGGGCCGAAAAATCTGGAATTTCTGGCATTTTTGAGAACGATGAGGATTGTTTATTAGGGGATTTAAGGCTTTAAGAAAATAAATGGTAGATATAAAATATTTAGAAACAATTTTAAGAAGTATTTAAAGATTTTCTTGGCCTTCTTTAAAGGGTATTCAATATAAATACAATAGAGCAATAGATACAGATAGAAAATGGGAAGTTTAAGGATGGTTTTGACGCAATATCAGTTAAGGATGAATGAAAAACCATTCCATTTCTGAACCTTTTAAAAACATTTTATTCAGAAAAAAAAAACTCTAAAGTAAATTCTATAATAAAAAATTAATACTCCCCAAAATTAATCCTTTTTATTTTAATATTTCTCGCCCAGGGTACATCATATGAATTGTGCGTTGTATATATGTGGGGCCAATATATGTATGTGCGAACATGAATATGTATATGTATATGTATGCAACGGGAGGCTTCACTATTGATTTTCATTTTTGCGCCTTTTACAACACGCTTTGTTGCATTTTATTTGCGCTGTCATTGACAGCAGCCGCCACATGGTGAGTGCTTTTCCAGCAGCCCCAAAACCCAGCTCACCGACACACTGCACCCACCACCCACCAGCCCACACCCAACACCCCTTCTTGCAGCATACTTTTTTGGGCGTTGTCCACTGCATTTTTAATTGGTATACAGCTGGCCGTGCGCGAACTCATGTGAGTTGAAATACGGCCATGGCGACGGCAACTCTCGGCTGCACTTGAAAAACGCAATCATCAACGCATTTTACATGTTTTTCAATTTCATCTGCAGAATTTCATCTTCTGCTCATTTTTTCCCCATATTTGTGCCGCAATTCCTTTGACAACACGGCCAACAACGTCATTCACTATAATTGCAGCCTTGAAGCCTGCGGCGGCCATATTTTCAGTTTCCATTTTGTATTCCTCCCGTGTGTCCCTGTGTGTTGATTGTATATTGATTTTTGCCCAGCTGGCACTTGCATTTAGCATTTTTAATGACTTTTTCATTTATTCTTTAGTCTTTCTTTTGACTCAAGCATGTTGTTACTTCATTAAGCGAGATGTTTGCGAAAATGTTGCATTTTTTCCACACAAAATTTTCTTCAAGTGGTTGCCCGAAGTGAGTGCTCGAAGGGGAGTTGGCTGCGGATAAGGAGCGATTTTAATAAAGCGATGATAGAAGGGGATAGAAAGGGAATCACATACATCATTACAATATTTGCCCACACTTAACCCCTACCCCTGTGCCCCTACCCCTAACCCTTCCTTTACAAAGGCAGAAGACAAAGGAGCCAAAAGGAGTCAGGAAGCGCATTTGCATGTAACACGTGAGCTTACAAAAGCCAAGTGACATTGTTTGGGCCACGGAGGGTCGTGGCACATAAATTAAAGTGAGAGTGTAAGTGTGTGTGGCAAGAGAGGGTTGATGTTTGCCACACACACACACAGACATAGAGGGGATCCTGTATCACCTACAAACCCCCGATTTCAACCCCCGCCCTGTGTTGACAGTCGGCAAATGGGTTGAGCCCAGAGATTGATATGACAAGCTCCAAACGGCGATGAAGGAGTGGGCTCTATACTCGACTGACGATGACATGAACGAGGCCGGGGACTGGGACGAGGACAAGGAGGAAGACAATGACGATGATGAAGCCTGCGCACGCCTCAGCGCACAAACAAATTATGCAAAATGCATTTGCAGCCCAAGACGAAGAATGCATTGTGTGTGCCAAACGTAGCACGTTAAATAATTAAAAGTTGTTACAACAGTCATTCAATAACTCGACTTGTTTCGACTTCAACAGGAATAGACAAAGAGAAGACATCGAACTTGAAGATACTAATATTACTTATATAAAATGGTTGTTGTTTCAGGAAAAAGTTCCAATTTAAAATGTCCACATTCTCTTCAATACGTTTAATTTAAATGAAATAAAGCTTTAATTTTTTATTTAACTGCGGTTATCCTAAGATAAATTCACAAAGAAATTTATTTTACTATAAGTATTTTGCAAACCTTTTTCTAAGCTTTACAAAAACCTCAGACGAATCCATCTTCCCTGCAAAAGTGTAGTCCCAAGCAAAAAAAGAAAAACAGAAAAGAAAATCTATTAACAGGCATAAAAAATAGATTGTTCTTAGATCGTTTTTGTCTCTATCAAACGGAAATTGCAATCGCAAACAATTTGCCAAGTAGTTGTTGAGCATATCAACTGAGTAAATTGCCGAATGTGCCAAAGTTTTCAAAAAGTTTTACTCGGAATTCAGAATTTCCTATTGGCGTAGCGGAAATTGCGTTTGAAATGGTCGACATAACATACACAAATGCACACTTTAAGATGAAATAACCGTTACTTAGTTTCCGTTTTGGCCAGAGACAATTGAGAAACTGTAACGGCTTGGACATAGAGGGAAGTGTTTTAAAGAAAAGTTTATTTTTGATGGGTTTCTTATAGTTAAAGTTACTTCTTAAAGCGAGGAAAACGATTGGGGGCCTACTAAGTTTATTTATTGAATCTATGAATGAAATTTAAAAAAAGCTAAGTTGAAAAGACAATTGGTTGTAGATAAGGACATGTTCACGGGCTGAAGCTGATTTTTTGTAAGTGCTTGAAGCGAAGAAAGTATAGTTAACATTGAAAATTATTTTATTATATAATAAAATCTATATATATATATATAAATCCCTATCGTTACCCAATACCAACATTAGAAAGCTGTTTATCTTTATAAAATGCTTGTGTAATTTTAAATATGTTTTTCAGCGCTACTTCCTTGAAAACTGTCCTCATTTTTTCGATCAGCACAAAAGCTGCTTACCGCGCACTTTTTCCAGTTCAACTTAATACACAATAAACATCGTGGAAGTGGTGGAGACAGTATCCTCCTCTTTTTCCTTTTCTGTCCTATCACGTTGTAATGTGGCGCAAAAAAAATGTAATAATCACGCACTAAGAGCCATTTTCAATTACCGTCCTCAAGGAATCAGGGCCAAGAAGACGGCGCCCCGAAATGCCACTCGTTTCGCCCAGCTAACCGCATAAAAAACTAATCAACTTATTTATGAACATTTATTATGAACAATGGAAACGTGCTGAATTGCGCATTCCGCAGCGGGCCAAAGTAAATAACGTAAGGGAAAATACTTGGCGAGGGAAAATGAAGTTGGACAAAAGTTGTGTGTGCCGGCAGAAGAAAACTGAAACTGCAAAATGTCCCTGCTGTTTATAATTTCTCTCGGCCGAAATTACATTCTGGCCAAAAGCTACTGTCATATTTGGTCTGTCCCGGACTGCTGGTACGCACATAAAATGGCCAGAAATTGCTTTGGGCTGGATCTTCACACATGCAACAAAGCAAGGACCTGGAACATGGTCCTGGAACCCTGGTAATGGGCCATCGTGTTGCCTTTTTTTTTGGTTCAAGGGTTCGAGACCTCTTGACCATAATTTACGCCACTTAAATTACAGACCCATTCTCGGCACTACTCCTCCAGTGGAGAACATGTGCTGGCCATAAACATTCGGGGACAAGGACGAGGACGAGCACGAGGAAGAGGACAAGGAATTGGTCCTGGGAGAAGGACTGCGGTTCGAACTCGGACATTCGACATTGACGACGACGTTTTTATGGCTGCCGCAAAAGCCTTTTATGCCGCCTTGAGGCAAATTTGATGATTTTATTAAAAGAGAAGTTTTTGCGATATTCGGATCGTAATATCGACTGCCGGACAACCGGACGGCCATTGGCTTTCGGCACGTTAATTAGCCATAATTACCCGCAGAGCTTTTGGCTTTTGTCGGCTGGCTTTTGTGCCCTGTCACGCCTCTGATTTATGGCCGACATTTGCCTTGGTCCTTTGAGCGGCTTAAAGCCGCACAACTTTAACGCAATCAAAATGGCGTCCCTCACACACACAGGCGCACACCAAAGGCACACACCGATGCAAACACTGACAGCTCATGCGTGTGCTAAATGATTTGGAATTGATTAGAAGCAAGAAGCAAGAAAAATGGGGCAAAGGGAGATGGAGGATGGAAAGCGGAGGGCAAATAAAAATAAATAAAATATCAAAGCAAGTTCGTATGAAATTTTTATACCACGACTTTATTGAAAAAACCCACAGCGAAAGGGTCTCCGGTCTGGGGATATCCTACTATATACTCGCCGCCGCCTGACTGTGCCCCGATAATAACCTTCCGCAGCAGATAAACAGAAGCGTCTGGCTGGATGCTGCCACATGCCAAATAAACTTCAAAACTGTTAGCGCCTCGACGCCTCCGCTAAGTTTCACAGCGCTGACAGCCACAGGATGGGAAAAGGATATGGCCAATGTTTTTGCTCCTCCCGCTTTGAGGGACGTTTAAAGGATACAACTTCGAAAGGGTCACATTGTAGATGCAAAGATGTAAAGATGTAGATGTAAATAAAGAAACCACTTTAAAAGATGAATTAAATATAATTAATTGACCAACTAATTTTAATTTAATAATATTTAACAAAATAGGTGATGCATAAAAAATACGTTATTTGTTCTTAAAAGTATGTTAATTATGTATTAAAGCTAGCTTTCATATTATTCAAACAAAATGAACTTCCACATAACGTTATAACCCCTCGATATGGTTATTTTCGAGTATGATCCAATTTATGCAGATATATTTGTTCCTGTCACTTGAATTGTTTACCACTCATATCACTTGTCGAGCCGTTCGCACATATCACAATTCCACAATTTCTCCATCATTTCCCACGCCGCCGACTTTTCTATTTGGTTAACATGTTGTTCCTGCCTGTTGGTGCCCCCGGCAGCAATGCTGTTGTTATTGCTGATGAAAATATATTCAATTTATTATATTCGATATATAGAGACACTTATTTTCTGTTGATATAATGATACGCATGATACTCGTTTCCAGCAACTGTCATGCGGAAGATGTTTCGTTATTTTTCTAGCCCAGAGGAAGGAACTGCGACATGTGTGTGTGTGTTGTGTGTTGTGTATGGTGTGTGTAATGAATCTATTATTAAATTGTTGTTGCTTGTGACAACAAAAACAAGAGAGGTATCACTGACAGGCCAAGCAAACAAACAACAACACGAATAACGTCAACAACATCAACACCATCGCCTGGCCGCACATTTTGGAGGGGACCCCAGGACTTCGTCGAGTCCTGCCTGGCCTCCCACATCAAGGATCAATCAAATGCAGACTCCACTGGCAGAGGGAGGAGCCTGCTCATTGGCTGCTCCCTGAAATTTATGAAGGTTCTTAATGCCAAAGGCCATGAATGTTGTCGCCTCTGTCGCAAAATATGAACAGCATCCAGCAGCCAGTTACCCAGGACATCCCATGACTCTGATACACAAACTGAACAGCGTTGAGTGGCATAATGTTGGGGTATTTCTGCTCCTTTTCCTTGTTGGTTATTCGTATTTAGAAAGTTATGCAACTAACATGTTGTTCCCGAAAGCTGCATTACTTTTAAAATTGACTTACACTCGGAGGAAATTATTGAAAAATATTTTCTGTACTGCGAAAAATATATTTTATATAATCAGAGGAAAGAGAGCTCTCTAAGTTTTAAGTTATTTTTGGTAAATGTAATTAAAATAGGGATTGCAAAGTGATAAAGTAATTTTAACTTGACAACTTGAAATATACTGGTTTTTTACAAGTAATTAATAAAATTCAAAAAAAAAATAGTAAGCCTTATGTTTCGTATACATTGTTAAAGCCCAATTCATAAGCTTTTCAATGTCATAGGATAAGTTAATAATAATATTTAACATCGCTTTTAAAACTTCAATTACTATAAATTTTAAAGCTAAAAAAAAAAATATTAAAAAATATATGTAGATATCTTAAGAATACACAAAGCAAGTTTTATAATTTTTTATATTTTTCCTCTGCACCTTAAACCACTCCTGCTGGCTTTAGAAAGGAATTTCCACTAAAGTTGCGATGGACCCGTTGAGCGATGGTATTAGCCATCAGCTCTGGTCTCTAAGCGGCGCCCTGCTTCAGTGTGTTTGGCCCCTGATAATCGCTGCCAGCTTTCTGAGCACTCATTAGCAAAACGTTCGGAACTCTTTTGGGCCGGTCGCCGCCACAACTTTTGACTTCATTATGTCGCGTTTGTCCACGCCCCACCATTTTTAGCCATCTTAGCGCTGTCGCCGCAAAATTGTGCAACGTTTCCGCAGCTGCTTTTGGCGCACATCCGTTGCCGCCAACATTTTGCTCGGGGTACTGGTACGGGTTCGGGTCGCGGTCCTGCTCCCGGTGCGGGTCCTAAGTCCTTGGCATTCCGGGTTTCCTCGCTGCGGTTGCTCGCCATTCCATTTTATTTTGCACATTTTATTATGACTGCCGCCGCTTGCCAGGCAGCTCATACATTTTTTATTATTATGTCTGCTTATCAGCATGTGGCAAATATACTCCAGCATCAGCTCGAGGAAGAGCAGGACTCGCAGGGCGCTCCTTGCGGACGCCCCGCGTGGTGGGGCCAACTCAGGCCAAGCGTTGAACTGCGCGTTTAGAACCGCTCGTTTGGCTGCTCCGCTTCACAGTTGGCTGATTGTTTGAATGATGACGGCGACGCTGCGGAGTCCATAAAGCTCGGTCCCCGAACCAAAATACCAATGGATTGTCACGCCCAGTTGAATATCAGCGCTCGATACATCCTTTCATAAGTTTTGCTTTTCAGTCTTTAAAATATATGGATATTATAATAAAGGCAGTAGCAGGATACTCTCAACGATAAGTACTCAATCATTATTTAAAACAGTTTAAATTTTTAACAAACAGTATACTTTTGTAAAGAAAAATATCATAAAAAACTTAACAAATTATTGTAGAGACAAACAAATATGGCAGGCAGACAGCCGGATGTAAGAAAAAACTGTATGAAAAACCTAAAGCCACAAATGCAATAACCTCCAGTTTTTTTCAACATAAATATTTGGCCTGCTTTAAATTTGTGGCAAATCTGCATATTTTTATTCATGAAGGTATTTTAGGGTGATCCACTATAGGACTTTAATAAAACTTAAATAAAGATAGCAATTTCATTTACTTTGATTCGGCTTTTTAACGTAAATAGTAAGTTTAACTAAGGCCAACATGGCGTATGAATAATTTTCATGAAGATGAAAAGATTGGCTTGTCCTCTCTTCTCTTCTGTAATTGTTAGGAACTTTTTATTACTTAAACCTTTTTTTTGTCCTTATATCTAATCCCTCCCTAATTCGAATATTTATATATTTTCTATTCCAAGACCCACCCAAATTTTTATCACAACCCTTTAAATCGCTTCCTTTAGCCAGCTCGCAGTTTGATAATTGTTCAATATTTTGCCAACTTCCGCAAAGTTTTAATATCCGGTCGGCACGAGATGAACCCAACTGAACTGTTGCTGGAATTGAAGCCAACGACCATTGTCATTGCAATGGGGCAATGTCAGAGACGTAGGCTGGAAATGCCGGTACAGCCACTATATATTCCTTCATATACCTATGCCTAGGCGATTCAACAAATCCGGAAAAAACTCCGCCGGAGGGCCCTATGCGGGGACAACAGCAACAAAAACCGCAAAAAACTCCGACGTAAACAGTGGCCAGGTGATGAGTGCGAGCAGGCAAACAGCAAATAACAAAAAGCACACAGCAAAGCACTCCAGCCAGAAGGATCACCAGGAGATGGAACAGGAGCAGCAGTAGCAGGAGCAGGAGCAAGAGCATTGGCAGTGGAAAAGTGGCAGTGGGAACCGGCATCATCAGCCGGCAGGCAGCGGGCAAAGTAATTTTAATTAAAACTTATGGCAACGTCTGCGAGTGAGTAAAACACGGCGAAACGAGTTGATAAAAGCGCACACAAGCGCACATAGAGCAGCTACACCCATACACGTGCAAATGGGTTGTGCCTTAAACGAGGTAATTAAAAAACGTAAGCACCTTTATAGCAAAGCCAACTCCCATCTCACTCCGTGTAATTTCCATTTTATTTAATGCCAGCGCGAGTTTTTTGTATTTGCTGCACTCTTTCCTTTTCTGTATTTACCTTTGTTGTTTTGTTATTTTGTTTTATTTGGTTTTGTTTCAGTCAGCTTTGTTTTTCCTCTCTCTTTCTTTCCTTTTTGTTATTTTTCCCCCTTTAAGCCGTCGCCGTAATCTGATATTACGTATACGACGTGTGCGCCAGATATTTAATAGAAATTCAACGTTTTTAAGCCTTTTCCCCAATAAAACGGAAAAATTTATTTTCATCCACCCCTATTTTCTTATTTTTTTCAGCGTTTTAGCGGATAGTTAAACTGTCAGCTGAGGTAATGCAGGGCAGTCGCGAAATTTACTGCTGCATCTGGTCCTATTTATTCAGCTTTATTCGCCTAGCCAGAATCCATAAAGCAGCTTACGGCAGTCGTAAAAAAATATATATATATATTTCTCATCGGACGAGGAGGAGTCTTTGGCCAGGGCAAATATTAAGTTTTTGATTTAGAACCCATCAGAGTTGACTTATACGATAAGATTATCGGAGTCTAAAGTAAATGAATGCCAACGTTCGCGTCGTAAAACCTGTCCAAAATAAATAGAAGAAATATTATCTAGGTGAAGTAATCAAAAAAGGTTGATTTTTTTAAGGAACAATCTATTCACAGTCTCAGTTTCAGCTGCCAGTCCAGTGCATCCATCAATTACATACTCGTATCAATGCACAATGGCCTTTCACCGCACCTGCCTATATACTTAAAAGTTTAGCCAGGCATTATACTAATTCCCCTATAGTTGGCAGGTCCTTTCTGCGGCCTGTCCATGGTCATGTCAAGCCTGGCACACCTCAGGTTCAGACTCAGCCTTTGCCTTTTGCATTTGCCTTTTTGCACTCGGCCTATTTAGCTCCGGCTTTGGGCCTTTGTTTATGTGCGTTTTCTGCACATAATATACCGGCTCTGGCCCCGGCTCCTATACTTGCCGTTAAGCAGCCGGCACTTGGAACTCCAACCAGAAACCGGCATCCCCCACCCGATCCAGTTTCTGTGCCCATTCCCATTCCCACAGCAACTTGCTGTAAAATGAAGCCAAAAGCTGTTCAAGCCGGCTGCTTGATTAACCATTCATTGCAGTTTTGTAGTGGCTCAATGGGAGATGCACAGGAAAATATATTAGGAACTCTTAATTTGGTCTAAATTAAATTTTTAATATTTTAACTCTGGCTGAAGCTTTCCAACAGTCTTTAAATATCATTCTTTTTTTTTATTTAAATAAATCTAAGCGTGCTTAAACCCATATCTGACTATCTACCATTATTCTTAGACAATTTTTCTCGCTATGTATTCTGCACTGAAAACTGGAAACTGGAACTCGGTTCGCTGCCTTGCTCTACGTCTCACGTTTATTTCATTTGCTGCCCTTTTGGACCCAACCCTCGGGCTTTACTCGCCTGGCTGCCTGGCTTTGTGTGTGTGAGTTTGACGTGGGGGATGTGGGTGTGGGTGTGGCAGGGGGTGTGCGGTTGTGGCTCTGAAACTGACTCCGACTTCGAGTCCGTTGTCCGGAGTCCGCAGTCCGGAGCTGTGCAATTTACGCTCAAGTAGCGAGCAGCAAGCAGTAAGCAGCGGCGAAGACTTGCCAAGTGGCAATTCGTGCAGAAATTATGTTTAACTTTAGTTTCAAAGCCCCAGCAATGCAAGTAATGCCCAACAACTGTTCAGACCAGGCTTTCTTTTCGTTTTTTTTGTTGTTGGCCAAGCAAACACAGTGAAAACACAACCCAAAGCTGATAACGTTTTAATTAACATTTAATTTGGCCCAAAAGTTGTGCCTAGGCAAATCCTGCACTGCCTGCACTCGAATTAGGTTTTTCCCTTCCACTGACATTCACAACTCAAGGATGCCGACGTAAGGACTCCTCCGTATGCATAATAACATTACAGCTCCCAGGGGCCGAAAATCCTTTCCACGTAGACAAGCTGCAAGCTGCATCCCAGAATCCCAGAATCCCGGCATCCCAGCAGCATCCTGAATCCCTGCACGTAACGGAAGCAATGATCTGGCAAATTTTAGTTTTACTTGTAGTAGCTGCAAAAAGTTTCGCCGCTCCCCTCACACTAAATAGTGTTAGTTGATGAGCACTGGGATGGCGGGGGCATCTCCACGTGTTGTTGACGTGCTTAGGTGTTGGCTTATGATTGCGCCGGCAGATGCTGCTCCTGCCGCCAGGACGCTGGGATGCTGCAGGCTGCAGCGGAAGAAACTGCAAGTAAGTTTCTGAAATTGCAGCGATTCCGAGAGTGTTACACTGAGCACTTTGAGAGCCTGGGGCGCAGCACCCAGAGTGCGACCTTTCAGCCAAAAATGCCAGCTGTTGCATCCAGTCCCTTCTGCCTTTGGGGCAGGAACTTGTTAGCGAGCGTCAACTCGCCGATCCGATAACAAGTTTCCACTTAAAGCGGCAGTCCTGCAGAGAGGACCACTATGTAAAGCCTGGGGTGAGAATAATTTGAAGAGTTTCGAGCATAATTTGCAAGGTTTGCATATAATGAATATTAAAGAAATGTTAAATTTAAGTTGGGTCACCATTTTAAGCGTTCATTAGAGATTTAAATTATTAAAATATTCCAAAATGAGCATTATTATTATTATAATTACCATTCCAAATTCTCCAAAGGAAGCACATAAGTACTATAATATTATTTGCAGTGCATCTCCTAACTAAGTCACAAAATCTGAAATCACATTCGCACAGTCATAACCTTTGGCCCCGCCCCCTCTGCAACGTCACGACCGCAACTTTCAGTTACTTTCAACGTGTACATGTAGGCACGTGTGTCTGTGTTGGTGTAATTTCGCAAGATTTTATATTCATAGCATAATCCTTGGGTATAAAATAGAAAAGTTTTCGTGTATCCAACTCGAACGGGCGCCATGGGATGCCAGCAAAGGAAGGACTGAAAGATGAAGGGGCATTGCTGCACGCAGGATGCAATTTTCAATTTGTTGGTAATTTTATTTTATATTCCGAAATCCAAAGTCAAGTCGAGTTTACCAAAAAACGTTTTACCGTGAAAATGATTTTCACTTTGGTCCCGTGATAGCCAAGGAGTCCAGGCGCATCTTGGCCAGGTCAACACAGAGAATAATTTGCACTTTTTCTGGGTACTATTTTTTCTGAACTTCTTGTAAATTGGGCACTTAACAAAATAAAAACTCTGCTTCTCTGCTAAATATAGATTTCTTCACCATATTGGGTCTATAAAAACCCAAAGTTTTATGTTAAAATATGACATCGACCAAATGACAATATTTTTCCCTGTGAAAGCAAGTTGTCTGAGAAAGTTGTAACTGTAAGCAATGGGCGAGTGAGTGACAGCGCAGGGACGCAAGTTGGCCAAAAGCTAAGGGCAAAGTTTCCTTCCATCGTCGCCACTGCCGCCCTCATTGTCATCTTGCCCTCCTCCTTTCCTGCAATCAGCAAGGTGTTCTGGCAGGATCCAGGGGAGGCGGTTAAATTCATTCATGAAACGCACAATCAGACACACATCCCAGACCCAGAAGCCAAAGTCTCAGCCGTTGCTCCGTCTCTCCGTTAGCCAGGCCAAATGAGTTTCCACGCAGACAGCGCGTTTTGGACTATGGCAAATAACAACACAATTACCCCAGGACAACGAAGCCGAGCTGAGTTTTGTTAAATGTTAAAAATTCTGAACGCATAACAGTGACAGAAAGAGAAGTTGGCTAAAAAGGACAAAGAGGGAAGAGGGATATGCAAACATCCCGCAAAACGTATGTCTGCTGGCTTGCCAATTATACAAACACATTTAACACTCCAACACAGAAAGGAAAATCTTGAAATAATATCTTTCAAATAAATTCAGAAAAATATTAAACGTAATTTTAAACTTTAATTCAAATTTATACAATTCTCTTAATATAAATTTTAACTGATGAAAGAGAGATGATACAACAATAACAATATTAAACAAATAATTATTAGAAACACTCTTAAGACTCTCCTATAACCCACATGATGTTGATACCACCCTTGCCCAGACTGACCCCCTCCAGAGTCGAGTCCTGGTGCTGACGCATGTGCATAAGGAACTCAATGATCACTTGAAAAGGGCTGCCTCTCTGGTCGGCGCAGCTGTGCAGTTCCCCGCCGCAGATGTAATCATATCGTGGCCTTCTATGGTCCTCGTCTTTGGTTACCAAAAAGGCAAAATTTGCACAGTTCCTCACAGCTCCGATAATATCCTTTTTGGAGTGCTTCGGGTTGGCCTGGACCACATAGCGGGAGGAGAAGTGCGGGCCGTATCCTAGAGATGGCATCAACTGGGCGTCCAGGTAAACGCAGAATAAGTGAAATATAATGGCTGCATCAGTGGGCACACGTACGCCTAAGTTCCATGAATCGGGAACGTATTTTTCCAGCTCCCGGATACGCTGTACCAGATACAGCTGGTCCCCGGTGAGGTTCAGGAAGGCCAGCACCGTGGGCAGCGAGGGCAGCATAATCCTCTGACCCTCCACAGTCCTACGTAGGGTATCCCAGTTAACAGTTCCTATTTCGAAGCGGACGAAGCCCCGCTGCTGCATCACATTGTTTACAAAGTCCATCTCCTTGACCAGCCGCATCAATATGGTGGTTTGAATCCATGATCTCAAGTTCACCACATACTGCATCATTTGTAGGGAGGAGAATCGAGCTGGATCGGTGCAGGCCTTTTGGGTGTGTGCGGTGCCAAACTCCTCGAAGGTTATGGGCTTGTTGCTTACCGGCGGCGGAGACAACTTGTAGACGGTGTTCCTCAGCCGTTGGCTCATCTCTCTGCAGGACCAACTCTTGCACTTGGAAGCTCTTCCACTCTCTTCCAACACCCAGCGCTCCCGCTTCGCCCGGTTGATGAGAGCTGGAAGCTCAGAAGGATCGGTGAGGTAGTCTTCGGGACAAGCAGGTCGAGTACCGGCTTTCCGATCCTGGGAGGCTTTCTGCTTCGAATGACAATATGTTAAGTCAAAAGGCTGTTTCATTGGCGTTTTATATTTGATAAGAATGGAGCCAGCCTCTTTGGTTGGCTGTATATTCGGTAGATTCAAAATCGTATCCATCCCGCGGGCATCTAAGCCATCCAACAGTCGTTTCTGGGCTTCAGTACCCACGCCCGGCTCACTTTTGAAAACAAGATGCAAATACTTAACGAAACAGGCCAGGCAGCTGAAGCCTACGAAGACGGATCCCATGTACACCAGCCTGTACCGGGGCCTGGGCTTGGGGCAGCAGGATTGGTTCATCCAGATTATGTCGATGCTGAGGACTATCAGCAGTACCAGGTAGATGCAGCTCCATTTGAAGTAATAACCTGCCTCGGCACTTTGGCGGCGAAATTCAAGGCTGCGCTCCACCAAAGATCCTCTTTTCGGTGTTCGAATACAGTTTTCCATTTGATATTTAGATATTTTTTTTTGCTCGAGATACATTGTAGATATATACATGGGGAACTGTTACTAGTGGTAGAACTTAACATATGGGCTTGGAACTTATTTATCAACGATTACTAGTTTTCAAAACTATTTATATTTGAAATGGTAGAATATTGTAATGGAAAAGTTTTGAATTATCTCTTTTAGTATTCCAAATATTTATCTCAGTGGACCGCATACTCACATATTTGTCGCAATTTAAGTCTTCGCCGGCTTTGCTGGCTTTTTGACTTGCCCCGCAGCATTTCAGCACCAAGAACGCCCTGGTCCTGCGCCAGGATACCTCTGCCATTTCGCTCTGCTCTCTTCCTCTCTCTCTTTCTTGCTCTTCCGGTCCTGGGTTATTTAATCAGTTGTAAGATTTGAGTTTCATGCGGAAATATTTAATTTGGATTTTAAATGCGTGCCGTGGTGTAATGTGAGACCAGAAGCAGAAGCAGAAGCAGGACCCGACCAGGACAAGGACGAGCACCGGAGACTCTTGACAACGACAGGGGAAAATGAGACAAATGTTGCAGCCCACACTCGCACCCACACACACACTCTCAGTGCGCCACGGAAAACGTTAAGCGAAACTTTTTTATGGCTGTTGGATGGAGTTGAAATGTCCTTGCCATCGCAGGTGCAGGACTGGATAAACTTTGAGTGTCGGATCTGTAATTACTCAGATTTCTTTGGGTACTGTGTGTGTGGAGTCTGGCGAAAGATTTGTGGCCCAGTCGGTTGTTTATCTTTTTTTTTTGCTCTAAAAACAAATCTGATTTTTTGTGATTTTAAATCTGGGAGAGGAATTTTCCCTTTAAATTGGTTTTGAGAAAAGATGTCCTTTTGGGATTGCTTTAGCTAATAAGTTATGAATTATAAAATGTAATGATTTAAAGCTAGGCAGATCAGAAATTCCCTTCCTTAAAGGCGTCAGCTTAATGTAAGTCAGCTTAATACAAGTCACTTAATTAATTAAAAAGCATCCAATTAAATCTAAACATTTGCAAGACATGTTTATCCATCATATTCATTTTCTTTAGCTTGTTTGCCAGCCCCTTATCCTGATTTTGAAGTATCCTATTCATGGCTCGGTTTCAAAACTTGTGTTTCGCTTTGTACCTGGGGATGAACTCCAGGATGCGGACCAAGTAAACACGAGGCACTCTCTTTGCAAGCGGCAATCCTTTGAGGATGTGTGTCAGGAGATGCGTTCCACTATATATAAAGCATGCTCGGGCACAGGTTAACCCACTTAGTGCCATCGACATGCAAGCAAACGGTTTAAGTAGCTTCCAGCTCCCCGGCTCCCCTTTTCCATGGCGCTTGTACATGCATTTAATTTGTTACATAATTACGTAATTAATAAAACACAGGACCCGGAGAAACGCACACAAGCCCACACACGGGGATATATATATATATATATTTAAGGGCGTGTCCGGGCTCATAGGACGGGCGGTGTAACTTAAATAAACACTCGTGCATGGTGGCAATGTCGGTGGCGTATGCGCAATATTGACATCGGGGAAAGATTTACGGAACCCACGCTGAACTTTGACACACACGCACACAGCAGCAGAAACAAGGATAATGGCAAGCAAAAACAACAACAACAACAGCAGCAGGATGAGCAAGAACTAGCAAATGCTTTCAGGCAATGCTTATATTTGATTACAATGTCATTGAGTAATTAATGTGTCCTTGTCAATAAAAATGCCAACAGGCATACGCAATGCTGCCTGCCAATCCAACAAGGATAACAGCAATAACAATGAAGGTAGTCCATCTACATGCGTGTGTTTGTGTCAGGAGTATCTGCATGAAACTAAAATCCTTTTGTTTGCCTTGCTTAATTAATCTCATCAGTCAGCATCGGAGGCAGAGCTTTCGCATCGTTTGTCCTTCGGGCGGATGTAACTGAGACGCAGTCCGAGACCAAAAGCCGAGATCCTGTTGTTGTTGTTCAGGTGTCAAGAAAAGCCCTGGGGCATCCTGCATCCGGTTTGACTAGTGCCTCCTCTCCCCTCACCGAAACACACACATAAGCACATGCCCCCGGGGGAAATTGTATTTCTAATTAATGGCCATAAAAAGCCATATTGCGCATACGACGTAAAAGTTTTCAACAGAACCGGCATTAACATGGATCGCAAATAAAAACAACAATCTCCCGGTCTGCGCTGGCCGGTTGGATGCAATCAAAATAATTGCCGGAGCTGCCAAAAAAGCCATTCGGATATAATTAACAGAACGTGGCCCGCAGCCAAAGCAATTACAAATCCAAACAGCACTCGGTGATGGTCTATCTCGATTATAGTTTTGCCGACAGGATATTAGCTGAAAGTCAAGGCGAAATTGACTTTTGTCTGAAATAAAATGGACCAACATTAGTGAGTTTGAAGTTTGCACTGATAAAGTTTGATATTACATGGGAAAGATAGAAAAGTTTTTATAAAATTTGTTTTATAAATAGTTTCAACTTAAACTTAAATGAATCACTATTGTGTAATGTAATTCCATTCCTGTGTAAAAACATGCTTTAATTTGTTTAATTGACCCGATGAAGGGCGAAACATACAGATAATTGAAGGAATTTGCATAATTTGTGCAAGTTCTGAACAAGTTCAGTTGGATTTTGCAAAGTTATGCGGCTTTTAGGTCCCTTTGCCCATTGAACAAGGACGCCTTTTGTCCTGTTTGTTACAACTTGTTGCACTGGGAACTTTCCACAGAGCTGCAGTCAGCAGAAAGTATTTTAAATAAATTAAACGGAGAACCAAAACCCGGGGCCCAGAGTCCTTCGGTGACAACCGCAAAGCGAAATGCTGTGGCTGAAAAGTTATGTCATGGCCCTGAGCGAAGGGATGCGGAAAGCAGGACACTCAGATCGCTGGGGGGTTGTGCATCTAATAAATGCCAAAACCTGCGCTCCGCCCATCCTTTACCGCCTTTTGTCCTTCGTCCTGCGTCCCTGGCAATTGCTTAAGAAACTTTCGAGTCGAGTCGAGGCGAGGCGAGTTGAATGGAGCAGAGTCGCTTTGCCTTTGGCTAAGCGAACGTTAAAACTTTTGCAGCATTGTAAACAATTCCCAATACACAATTCAATGCGCTTCAACACGCTCTAATGTATGCTGCAAGACCCCGGCAAAGTTCCACAAAACATGAGCAGATAGAGAGCGGATAGAACTGGCGAAATATGGAAAAGTTTTGCTGCTTATGATTGTTTTACTTTTGCCCAGCTTTATTTTTTTCTTCTCTTATTATTTTGTGTGCTTTTTTGTGGACAGCCTTGAGAGTTGGTCGTGGAGCTTATGTTATGGGCAATCCCGCCGGGTTTCCATATGATACCGATTCCCAGATGCCGAGTGTCCATCTCCTTCTCGCTGCTGTTTGCACTTCCTTCGTCCTTCGCCGAATCCCAATTTGCCTTCGGCATTATTGTTTGCAAAATATATCAGAAAGTTTTTCCCATTCACTCAGCCCGCCTTCCTCGCACCCTCTGTCAACATCTTTTATGTGCATTTGGGATTGGTCATCATCATTGTGGCCTGATTATTATAATATGCTTATTGAATTGACCCGAGTTCGCTGACCCCTGGAATGCGGGCGTGCAAATCGAGAATGTTACCTAAACAAAGTTTGCTTTTCCATAACAACAAATAATATACAAATATATATATAAAAACGAAATCAATTTCCGTTCTCCGTTTATGTACAAACAGAAAATCCGGCAAATACCAACGAACAGACGGACTCCGTTTTTAGATCGTTCGATTTTGTTTGTGGATTTGCGGCTGACGTTTAATATCGGAGCACGCAACGGAAATGGAAATCCAAATACATAGAAATCCGGCTTAATTGTGTGTAATTGACAGTCGCTTTGAATTCGCCGCTGAGGCATCAGAATTGAAATCAAAACGAACAAACCACAAAGCGGATGTTATTAGTTTTTGCTTGGCACCGGCTCGAAAAGATAACACAATCTCGGTGTTTCGGGGGTAAAATAAATTGAGCCGCACATAATATTCATGAAATGCTAACGAATGCAAGAAAACGAATGGGATTGGTAACTTAAGAGTCTTCGGAAATTTATTCATTAAAAGATTTCATAATTTTAACTCATTTTTGTATACCATTCGGATTGAATTTAGGGTATTTTGGATGAAGATAAACACTGGCTTTAATATTATAAACACTTTAATTAATTTTAGCATTGTACTTAATGGGCCTTTTTTTATATAAAAGTTGAAAATCTAAATATTACAATGTCATATTCAGTTCATTAACTTTTTTGCGGCTTAAATTCTAATTAATTTTGTACCTGCTTTGCTATTTATTTTAATGTTCACTGAAATATTTATTTTTATTTATAGCTACCCACCCTATGCCATTCAATTGAAATAAAACAAAGCAAACCTTAAACAACATTTCAAAATGCAGTTAAAAAAAGGAAGAGTAAAAAGTTGTCCACAAATAAACCAAAACCACGAGCAGAAAAAAATACGGCAAAAAGCCTGTAAAAAGTTGGCTTTCCGTTGCCTGGCAATTTTAAATGCAAATAACACGATTGCAATATATGCACGTGAGTGTGCTGGTATATACCTCTCTATATGTTTATATATATTTTTTCCATTTTTTTTCGTGCAAATACACTTAGTTTTATGCGTTCGCGTACGATCTGAATGTGTGTGCACGTTACATTTTAAATGAATTGTTCGCGCATTTGTTTGCACAAAACGCAGCTCCGCCAAACAGCAAATTAAATAAATAAATTTTATTTTTTATTTCCTGGGAAAAAAGGAAGCAGGAAAATTAAAACGATATATAGAGAGATTCGTGTATGTGTGCGACTCTAACGATATGGCTGCCGCAAATGGCAATTTTAGTTGGCATTTTGTTAATTCCTTTTGTTAAATCCCAACGACCAGCATATGGGTCAATAAAAACGTCAGCGACAGCAATAATTTTGTCGCGTTTAATAAAATATAAGCCCAAACCTCCCCTATCTTTACCCCCTCGGATGACATTTTTAATATTTCATATTTTCCGTATAATTTATACAAGTTCATAATGACCGGCTAAGGCTAACAATAAAAAGGCATTTTTTGTTCCGCTGCGGCTTATCTCCCTCTACCCAATAATTGATCCCCCCGTGCGGCATAAAAAAAATTAAAATAAAAACGGAATTAAAAACTAGAATTACCAAAAGTTTTTGGGCCCACACTCGGGGTTGGCTTTTAATTATCCTGCCGGTCCTGGCCGTTGCCAGCAACCCTTTGCCGCAAAACTCAATCCTGGCTGCCTGCTGCACCAGCTCACAAAAATTGTGGCTCATGAACTGCGCTCATTGTTTAAAGTTTCAAGTTGGCGACAATAAACGTTGAAACTTTTAGTTTTATTGCGAAACTTTCGACGAGATTTTCGGTCGAAACAAAGTACAAAAAGACAAAAACAAAAATAAAAAGGAAATTTTCGTAAATGTATAATAATAACTGCACAAGCATTTTGGTTTGCCAAAGGGGAAGCCAGCAGGAAAAACACTTTCCCGGCAATTCTATTTCGCAAATCAACGCGTAGCAATCAACTGGCTGACATACAAAGAGAAATATATAAGGTCAATAAGTTGATATCTGTATCTTAACTTTTTGATGAATTATGAGCATAAAACATTCCTTTTTTTTAAAGCTAAAGAGTATCTCGTTTCACAAAGAATTTAATTGGTAACAGAATATAATATCGTTATATACACAAGTAGCCTCTTTTTTGGGGCTGACAATACTTAGGGACAATGCGAGCTTTTTATCCATACATGTTGTATTCCGAATTTTAAAATATTAGGGTAAGTTCCTCATTTAAAAATCACAGCCACAAGACTTGAGCAATGCCATTACCAGTTGCCTATAGGAAGCATATTCAACAAAACCAGCCTGAAAAGATATAGAAAAAAGGCGCTTTTCCTACAATTTTCCTCTTTCCGCCCAAGCAAGTCCCTTAAGCCAGCCGGAATTCAAGGAAGAAGCCCTGGAAATGAGGCATACCACGTTAAACGGCGCCCAAGTCAAACTGTGCAAACCTGCACGTACCTGCACTTGATCTATGCGGATATTAAGATATTGAATTACCTTTTTGTTCGTGCAGCTCAGACTAAGACGGATGCGGAGGCGGAGACAGAGATGGAGGTGGGGTCGGATACGGATACGCTCTCACTTGGCACCCTGAGGAGTGTCGGATGATATGAAAAAATGCGGGCACCGTAAGCTTGGCGATAAATCTTAGCGGCAATTGAACGTTAATAGTTAAATAATACAGTAGCCAGAAATATGCGGCAAATTATGCTTGAAATTCCGGGCATAACCCAGCCGACGAACCCAGACAGCCACCGGGCCACCGAGCAATGGATTAGGCTGTCAAAATCCATTAAATATGCAACATGCGTACCAAGAAAACCAAGCCACTTCCCCTTTCGCACACAACCCACAAAACACCCGAAAGTGGGTGTTGTTTTGGGGGCTTCTTTTGGGGTCTTTAGCCAGTCATTTCCATGGAGGACTGCTTACGGTTACTCCTCCAAAGCTTGGCTGCTTTTCCGATCAACGTCGCTGCATATATGAATTTTAAACTGGGAAAACTTGGGTTGAGACATTCTGAAGCACAAATCTGTGGAGACTAAGAAATCCAACTAGATTTTTAATGTTTATTAACTTAAGGGTTTGTTCTGTTCCTATTCTCTTGTTATTTAATACTGCTTAAATATTTAAAATATCAATTAAATAATATATATATATCGTTTATCTAAAAGCTTGCCCCTATAATAGCATTAAGGGCTTGAAAGTAATTTCAAAAAATTTTAATTGCTTTTACGCACTTAACAAATTTAGGAAAATATTTAAATTGCACCCTTCATTAATGTTTGCCTGCAGAGTCTAGACGGAAAGAGAAACCTTTGAAGCCGGTGCCGATTTTGATCCCGGACTGTTTCATATTTTATTGCCTTTCATTAGTCGACGGGCCAAAAGAAATTACTGTCGCAACGCAGCGCAACGCGTACGCGTAATTTAATAAAAACCGGAACATGCCAAGGGACCACGCTTCAGCGATATGGCCAACGACTGTTGTTTATGGCCCGGAATATTTCTAATTAGCGCAACTTGTTATGTGGCAGCTGTTGGAGGTCCAAAGCAGAGACTCCACTTGGTCTGCTTCCGGGTCTGGGATGTGAAAATGCGCCAATGTGGAGGATGTGGGGGACTGTGAGATTCCGAGACACAAAATCAGTGCTTTCCAGAGCCTTTTAATAGCAGTTTCGAGCTTAGCTTCATAACATTAAATGGTTGTTATCTTTATGAGTCCTGTGGTTGCTTCCTCTGTTAATTACAATGATGCTTTTAAAACAAAGTTGTCAGGGATGTGATTGGTTCGGAATTAAGCTATGTATATTTCACAGAAACACTACTTCTGTTCAGTGCAGTATAACCCCTTTTTATTCTCTATATATTATAGCCTTAATATTACCATTGCACTTCTCCCTAAATTAAGGATGTATATTTCATCCCCTTATCTAATGTAAGCCCATGGTTGCAACAAATTTGTTATATAGCCACGACTTTATTTAGGACTATATTGCATCAAATTTGTTATTTCAATTAGCCTAAGCCACACCGCATTGGGAAGGGAGCTTGCAGAGGAGCAGAAGCAGTCACGGGGTCACAGGGTAATGGGGACCAGGGTGAATCTTATTATTTAAGCATTTACATAATTCACAACTCCCGAAACACGAGGCCAGGAAAGCCGAAAATGCAAATGCCGCTACGGGGCACAGACAGGACGCCGCCGTCCTCTCACGTCCTTATGGCCCACGACATGTTGCAACATTCGGCAGGAGGACGCAGAACCTGTTGCTTACGGAGGCCCAAGGAGACGCCGGAGGATAAAGGCGGATGATGTCCTGGCAGCAACAGCAACAGCAGCCCTCTCTCTACCCTTTTCAAACTTTTCGACATAAAATTCACTTAGAATGTCGTGGCTGTCGTGTGCGTTGGTTTGGTTTCTGCCGGCATCTGCATACATTTGTAGCTGACAGGACGAAGGATGTAGCGCCTTGCATGCAAATACAATTTGGCTGGCTTGTTAGCAACTGCTTGGGATCTGACTCCGGTCCCGACTCAGCTTCTGGCTCCGCATCCTGTCTCCGGCTAAGGGATATAGCTTTGAAAACAATAAGACGTTGGGCTGCGTTCCTTCGGGTTGCTTTTTCATGGCTGTCACATGGACAGCGGCATTGGAAATGAGCTTATGCGGTTGTGGTTGTGGCTGTGCGGATCCTGCGACTGTCGCGTGGCAGCTCCAATAAATGCCACAGCTTAGCCGGCAGCCATGACAGGCGGGAACGGCCCCCATCTCGCCATCTCGACGTCTATCCACCTCTGACTCCAGACATCCTGGCCACCATCCACCCACATTTCGTCCTTCGGCGACGAAACATCTTCGCCCAAAGTAATTTTGCGTGCGGTTCGCTTTTACGACTCGCTCGGGTGTCATAAGTGTGTAAAATTAATGCCCCTAATGCACAACATTTGTAAAATGTACGGGCGGGCTAACATTTAGTATTATCATTTCAAAGCGTAGCAAGAAACCCATGCGGATATGGCCTAATGACGAATGTGCCAGAGATATCCTTTAAAGCCTTTTTTAAACAATAATTATTCTCTTGGTTTGTGTGATTTTTACAGATTTAGTTTAAATGTAATATTATACTTGTTCCTGTGAATTAAATAACATATAAAATATACTTATATAACACTCTATGGCTTATTAATTTAACGAACCATTACACACTAATTGTTCAAAACAAGTCTACAAAATTCCCCAAATATGTTTTGTTGTAAATTTTTAATATGGGATTTTCTTTTCTTCTTAAAATGTTTAAATAAATATTTAAACATATAAAAGAGGTCCTTAAAAAAATTTTAATTAATTTGGTTTATTGTCTACAACAAATTCCCATTTTCCATCTCGAGTCGTAACCTATTCATTGCTGGTATTTTCTGATTACGCCTTCTTTCTTTCTTTTTGGCCAAGATAAATCAATCACGGGTGTGGCAATAAGCAAATTAATTGAAATAAGGCCCTTCTCTTGCTCGTCTGATAATGGCAATACAATAACTTGTTAAGAACTGACCTCGTCAATGAGAGCCGGGTGGCGGCTGGCTGAGTGGTGGTGCTGGAGCCGGAGGGTGGATTTTGACACACATTTGGTAAATTGCTCGGCCCGCTCGACATTGTTTGTTTGTGTTTTTGGTGCCGGAGCTCTGTTTGCTGAGTGAGTGTGTGTGTGTGTGTGTTGTGTTTGGTGCGCTACTTGTGCGGTTGCTGAAGTGAGAAATGCCAAAGCAAAAGCCGTAACCACTTTGTAAGTGTCAAAAACATAGCAGCAACGAAAATTGGATTGCAGTAAGAGCAGCCAGCACCTCCACCGAGCATGAGGAGCACCATCCACCACCCAACCTTATCCTCCATCCGACCTCCTCCTTCGCCGATGGCCAGAACCAACCGGCACCAGGCACCGGAAACGGAAGCGGCCTGACCCGTTGTGGAGCCGGCGTTATGACCAATGCGAAATTGCTGCCAGCAGGACGTTTTTGTTACTGCACAGCGCGAAAGAGGAACTAGTTTTATGCAAAATAAATAAAGATATTAAAGAAGCACCTGTTATTCAATAATTTAATGTATTTCCATAGATTTTCTTTGCAGTTCCGTAAAAACTTCTCCATAAATTCACTTTCTATAAGCTTTTTGCTGAACCCTTTTATCTAGTTTTTATACCATAAAGAGCTTGTTTCCCAGTTCTCTTTCGGTGTCATTTTGCTATTGCCATTACAGCTGTGTATTGCTGCTGTTGCGGCCATTATGTTGGCTAATACAATACATACAAATAAGCACATGCATATGGGTTATGGAGTGGGTGTGTGTGTGTGTGTTGCGGTGCCGTTGAGGGGACGAAGGATCAAGGGCCGCCAGCAGGCGAGGGGATGACACAGAGGGGCCGAGTCAGGAGCACTCATTCGCAATGTGGTCTCTGGTCATTCATACGCAGAACACAATTGCATACAATCAGACGGGGGAAACAGCACCAGGACCAGGACCCGGACGAGGACGAGGCTTGGGCGTTGGCCGGCTGAACAACACTGACCTGGGCCATTGGAACATTCAGGATCCCTCTTCACGCACACATAGTTCAATATATATTTGCTCTATTGCACCATCGATTTGCCGTTTTCCCCCTCTCTTTTTTTTTTTGGTTTTTGGGGCGGTCCGGACATGTAAATCTCTTTTCATTTGCCAGCCACAAATGATTGCATAATTGCTGTTGCATTTGTAAACAATTTGCACACAAAAGCGGGGCAATGAAAGGTTGATTGAACTGTAAAATGTCGAGGCGGGTGGAGAGTGCACTATAAAGGGTGCTGGATCCGGATGCTGCGGTCATAAAACCGAGGGTCCAGGCCTTCACCCACTCCCACTCCCGTGTGGGTGACATTTTTCATATGACATATTTTATGGCCAATATAAAGCCCTCCTGCACGCACTTGGGAGAAATAACAATAAAACTTCAGCTACAGCTGAAGCTTCAGCATCCGCTTTTGCTTTGGTGTTGAAGTTGAAGTTGACGTCGGACAAATGCCACAGCCGAGGCTCTCAGGCGGCTCCTTTGGGGGCGTGGCAAAGCCCCCAAAGTGCCAGTAGAGAGCCAAACAGAAGCCAAGCAAAACAAGTTTGGAGAAGCACAGTCGAGAGCCTCGACTATACAAATACCCGGCACTCAACTCTTACATTTTGGGGTCTCGGAGGGGAATATACATATTTAAAACAAACGAAAATATAAGTCAAAATATATTTATATTGCTGTATCTATAAATGTATTATTATATATATTAATTGTATTACAAGCCCTGATATATACCTTTACAAGTACCGGTAGAATTATTAAGCAGAGACCCTAAAAAATTAAGGAATATTTTAGCTGCAAGGAAAGCAGAAACGCAAGCTCTTCAATTCCATTGCCTGGTTTTGCCTACTTGTAATTGTAAGGAGCCTGCCACATGGGCGTTGGTTAATTACTGCAAATGTGAACTAGCTCAACATTTTTTAGCAAACCACATGAGAGAAAAGCGTTAGTAAAAGTAAGAAGCAATTGTCAAAATCCGACGCCATTCAGTGTTGCCACAAAGGCTTTTGACACTTATGTCCATATATATATATTCGCAAACGCATACACATGGGGAACACTTTTCAAAACGAGTCCTGAATGGCACAAGGGAGTGGGAGAGACTATAAGGGAAGGTTGGCTACTTTGGGCCCAAGTCTGGCCACATAGTTGCGCTTGGCTGACTCTCAGCATTTGTCCAACTGCAGCAGTCAGCGAAAGGACAAAGGCAATGGGCTATGCATATCCTTGATTCACAAGCACTGGCAAAGTCGCCTTTGTTAGTAGTAAAAGAGCTTTGGAAATGTGATGATCGGTTGATTTATTAAAGCTTCTGCAGCACATGGCTGTATTGTAATATTTTATTTTAGATACTAAAGTAAATGGATGCAATCTGCCATACTGTCTTGCTCCATTTGCGTCGTTTACCCTAACAAAGCAGAAATTGGTCCGATGGTAACATTTGGGGGAACAAGTTTCCCAGTAATGAGAAAATATACAAACAAAACGAAAAGCGTAAAATGAAGTGCGAAAATATTGTCAATAGGGGAGAAAAATAAGGGGAATTTAAAGGTAACAGCCAAGCGGAGATTTATATTGAAAATATTTGACTTTAAGACATGGCTCTTCTTTGTTAAGTGAAAATAAGCTTTTTATTTCAAATTACTTTTTACGCAAATATAAATTTGAGTAAAATACAATATTTCCAGTAATCTATTAAATTAAATATTAAAAAAAAAAAACAATACGTTCACATTCCTATTGTAACTCTCTGTACCTTGCTTATCCATTCTGAAATGTCAGAAAAGCAACGGAAGATAAATGATGGGCAATCAATCAAGAGGGAAGCCACGAGTAGATTAATTGAAGCTAATGTCTTTATTTTATAAAAGTTAAAGAGAGTGACCTGCCAAAGTGAATATATTTAATAGGAATACCTTATACCTTATGGCTGTACTTATGGCTGTACTTTATTACTTAAGCTTCCGTTGTGGATATGACTTTGCTATCTCAACCAGTTATTCATATTATTTCCGACATGACCAAGCCAGATATCCGCTCAACTACTTCCAGCAGCTCTTTCAAACTTCCTAACCAAAAGCCTCGCAGCTATTTCAAATTTTTAATTATTTCCTCTTTGCCAAGAACGAAAAAAAAAAAATAAAAATAAAAAAACAGAATTAAACAAGAAGAACGTTCCAAACTTCGCGCTGTGGCCACTCGAAAAAGAACAACATTTTATGAGCATGCACCGCAAAAACTAATAACACTTTGGCCCCTAGCACCGTCGCACTTGGCCACCCTTCTCGGTCCAAACAAACCATCTCTTCACCGACCATCGGGAAACTTGAGAGCCAAGACTTGAGGTTGACCCCAGAGAAGATTGGCCAGCTGCGCGGGCAGCTGCCTTTCTATTTTCCTTTTATTTTTTTCGGTTCTTATATTCTCCCTATTTTGTTTGACCCGCGCGCACTATGTTTTTTACGAAAAAGTTTTGCATCAAGGGAAACAAAAAAAATAAATAAAAAAAGAAAATGTGCCAAAGGAAATGCCTGAAAAATTCGCATAATGAGTGAGACTTTTTTTGGCGCGAATTCAAAGGGCAAAGTCGTTAAAACCAAATTCCTTTCAAGGGTCAGGGATAAACCGTAGCTGTATGATTCTTTTATTAAGGAAAGTATATACAAATATATATTTCATAATTATTAACCTCGATTCAATATTTTATTTAAATATATAAGCTTTTGAGTTTATAACTAATCCTTATCCAAATTTCATTGCACTTGCAACCTTGCCGCTTATCTAGTTTTGTCTTTAATTAAAATATTTGTTTGTTGAACGATTTGCATATATTTACAGCCAGGTTTCATAGTTTCATGTGTGTGGCGGTAGGAGGGTTTCTATAAGCGAGAATTTTCGCCAGGACTCCATTTCCTGTGCAAGTTGCACACACACACACAAACACACACTCGCTGTATGCGTGCGGCAGTGCGTGTGTGTTTGCCTATTTGATTGCTGCTGATTGTGACATTACACTTGACATCTACGGCACCAAACTGCAGAAACTCAGCTCTCTTGTTAACGTGGCTTTAACCTCGCCGCTCATCCCACATCCCTCCTCACCCGCCCCATCCATCTCCCGCTGCTGTAGGCCGCCATTTTGGCAGTTGAGGGCAGTGCGCATGCTCACCATGACACAAAGAGAGAATCGCTCTCGAAAGCCACATAGCCGCATAAAGCCAACAGGCAACATATTATGCCGCAGTGTGCGTGAGGTCTTCCGTTCTCCCCTGTCCTTTCTCCCATCAACTCCCCCCTCGGCTCCTCAGTTCCTATCCCTCAACCAATTCCCCGGTTTACAACCCCACCGAACCTCCCTCCACCCAACTTCCCTGCTAAGTGGCACATTTTTATGAGTCTCAACGGGTTTTCGGTCCAAGTTGATAATTTCTGCTGCTGCTGCCGACGCTCTGCTCCTGTTTCTCTCTGTAGTTGTTATCATTTTGCATGTGCTGCGCATTTAATCAATTTAATGCAAAAATCTCCCAAGCGTATTTGCTGAAAGATTGTTATTTATCACGTTCGCCTTTTATTTAATTATGCAGCAGCAGCAGCAGAGGCAGCGTGGCATCCGCTGGTAATTTGCTGATTTATGCATCTCTTGCCAGATGATGATTATAATTATTATTGTGTTGCTTAATTACCATTCCCCAAAGAGGAGACCCAAAAAAAGGAAAACGAGAAGATGATTATTAATAAGCAGGCCCCGGCCGAAAGCAGCCAAGAGAGAGTCAAGTGGAGCCAATTTGCTGATTTAGTTCAGTTAGACACTGTGCGAATAATTTACATATTTAATAACTAATTACAATTAACAATGACTTTAGAATATTTGATAGAACAGAAAAGAATCTAAGCGCTCTCAATTATGTTTACTTGTGTTTTACGCAGATGCGTAATTTACTTTACTTACTTACTCTGAATAATTACGCTTGAAATTTAAAATTTTTAACAATTTAATTTAACAACTTTCATTATTCTTAATAATACTGCAATTGTTATTAGTTTTTTTTGCGTGCAGGAGCAGGGGATCTCGAGCTGTTGACACACTTATCAGACATCTACAGTGGAGCCTGGGAAGCGGGAAAGCCACCCCAGCATCCCCAACACCCCCAAACACCCCCAAACACCCCCCAGCACCCATCAAGCAACGCTTGGAACGTGTTCATTTGCAAAATTTATTTGTGTGTGCTCGGGTAAGTGGCAGTTTGATGCGCAATGTGGCTCTTCAAATGCCGCCTCATGTGCAGAGTTCCCCATGATGTTGTTAATATTAAGGCACATCAACGTTGCCACCAAGAAGTCATTGACTCGTTGAGTTATGCTCAGATGCTCACCCCTTCGTGTGTCCAACCCCCCTCAGCATTTCCTCGAATGCACTCGCCTCTCGGTTACACAATTTTGAGCCGTGAAGGAAGACCACAAAGGCGGAGAAAGCAGAGGCAAGACGACAAGAAGGACGAAGAACTAAGGATACTGGGACAGATAGAGGACGGCGGCAGTGGCGCATTCGTGCCTAAAATTATGCTAACATTTTGTCCGTGCGGAGGTCTCCGCTTTCGTCCTGCAAGGGTTTGTGTCAGCAGCGTCGCTCTCTACGTGTTTGCCCAAGTGTGCGTGTATTCTGTTCCTTTACATGGCGGAAAAGCCGCTTTTGTATAAACGTTTTGGGAAATGCACTGGGGAGAATGTACCACTAAAAAATATGTATAAATATTTATTATTAAAAAAGAATAAATTTATTGTATAAATAAATATGCAATTAAATAAGCAAGTACCAATGTGGACAACTCTTATGGTTAATACAATTTCAAGCTTGTTGTTAAGTTATTTTATTTCAAGTTTAAAATACTCGACTATTTCGACTAAGAATTTAAAATTAAATTACCTGAAAAGCTAGGTTTTTTTTTGTATTCTCCTTAGTTAATCCCACAATTAATCATTTGCATTTAGTGCAGCACCGCTTAATGCTAACCGATCGTGGCTGGGAACCCATCAAGCCAGCTCCACTCGAGCGGCATCAACAAACCCCAGCCAGGGCAAACCCGAAGCTCTTCACTCTCATCAGCTTTGCGTCCTGGCCAAGTTCCGTTGCCGCACACACATCCCACTTTCCACTTCCCACACTCTTTCCCATTCCCATCCCCATTCCGCAAAACTTCCCTATATCCCAGCACTTTGCCTTAACATAGCCTAACACCCTTGGCGACTTTATATACCACGCACGTTGCTTAATGCGGCATTTTGCGACAAGTGTTGCTGAAACGTCGCCGGCATCGTCATCAGCACGCACACACACTCACACTAGCACCCGCCACACAAATACACAAGAGCGCCTTGCACAGAGAAAAATGAGGTGGGTCTTAAAGTTGTTATTTGGGGATTTTATGTTTAAGATATTTAAGTGTCTTATAGAAAAAGGTAAGAGAATATACTGTGTGAGAAATTTTCAAAATTTGATTATAATATATATATTTCTTTTCTTATAATTTAGTACTTTTGGTATATAAAATAATGTTTCATACATTTAGGTAATTTTATAATTAATATTAAGCTGCAAAGAATTCTCCCTTAATTCTAAGAATATTAATTTTAAATTTTCAGTTATATCATGTTTTGTTTTTCTTTTATTTTTCAGTGTATAGCAATTGTACGTAAATTGCGTCGAAAGGGGGCTTGCAGAAGGAGGAGTTGCAGATAAGAGGAAAGGTTTCGCTCATTCACTCAAGCAAGAAACCGCACTTCACATGAAAGAGCCAAGCTGCAGACGCCGCGTTAAGTATACGCCATGTTACATTCGCTCCGTCACCAAATTAGGCAGTAATCAAAACACACACGCACACACACTAGCTGGGGAGGGTAAATGGAAAGCCGGGTCCTGGAGCCAACCTACTTTTATACAGAACAACATTTTTTGAAAACTGTTTTGCCGGATCTGTCGTTTTTTGTGTCCTTTGGGGACAGCACACTAACCTGTTGACCTTAATATTTTCTAATCTGGCTGCCAGGCTATCCACACATTCCTCTCCTTTTCCTTGTCCCTTTTTTTATGTGTGTGTGTGTGAAGGAGTAATTTTAGATAAGCTGAAAACGATGCGAAGGGAAATGAATGAAAATGAAAACTTTTCATGCCCATTGCCTGCCTGTCTGAGTGTTTTTCTCTTTATATATATTTTTTTTTTAGACAAATATAATAAGTAGCTAAAAATCTATGAAATGTATTTAAATGTCTTGATTGTAGGAGGGGTTTTCGGGTTATTATTGGTAATTTTTAATCAAATCAAACTCATACAAAATCCCTGAATACCATTTGGTGTCTTTATACCCTTTTGACCGAAGATGGACAGTTGTCCTGTGTGGCTGTCCACTGATAAATATTTAGCACTCCAGCCCCTCCATCGTTAATTAACGGCAACTGGCAGCAACTTGGACTCTGGCAATTAAAACAATTTAATTATTTGTGCGTGCATAATTGAAATTGCATTGGAGGCGGAGGTGCAGAGCGGAGCGGTGGCGAAGGAAGCCGCAAAACACTTGAAAATCAATCGATAAAGCGGCCAACGCCCAATAAAAAATGTCGAAAAAAGATTGCAGCTGCAATGGCAGCATCCAGCAGCAGGAGCGGCAATTTGTTGAGAGTTCTATATATACACGATATAAACAAATATACATACAATAAATAAATTGGAGCAGGCGTAAATACAAAATGCATACACACACACACACACACACACACGGGGGCAGGCAGGACGGCTGGCGGGTGGCAGAGGTGGCAATGCAAAATGTATGCATGCAACAACATCCAGTCTGTGGAACAATAAATAAAATGCAGCAAAATGCATTGCAAAGAAGATGAACGAAAAGAAGAAGAGCCGAATGACGGCCATGTTTGCAGTGAGACCCACACACATAGGGCTGGAGAAAAGCTATATGTACAGCGAATGCAATAAGGGTCAGGCTTTAAGTGCCATAACAAATGGGTTAAGTAAGACGACAGACGGGGGCCAGGGACAGGGACAGGGAAATGAGAAATGAAAAAGGAGAGAACCAGAAGAAGCCGGAGAACTAGCCCTGTTATGCATAACAAAGATAAATGGCATATCACAGGAATCGATGCAGAAATATGCAGCAGCATTAGAAAGTAATAGCTGGGGATTGCAACGTTAACTCAAACCAAGCTGTAAATACTTTATGCCTGCCCGGCTATTAAAAGACATCCCCAGACACAATGTATATATTTAACCAATTAAAGCAATGACATGACAATCTCATATCAGTGAAGTGAACACTTGCTGGCAATCAAAACTAAATGAAGGTTTGCATCGATTAGTAGGACAATTCCGTGACAAAAATTATTACATATTTTAATAAAATGTTTATTAAATTTAAGCTAAACGGAACAATATAACCAGCTTGGCTTCAGATATCAATAAATAATCTACCTAAAAATCAAAGTGTCTTTTTCCCATTCGAATTTTACATTACTGACCGACTTAACTAGTTTTATTTCCTATTTATTTGTAATTATAGATAGCACACATAGATTTCACATTATGAGACAGTTCCAATTTCAGCAATTTTCCAATTTTCCTTGCCTTCTCCTTTCTATACATATTCATGCCATTAAATATTCTGATAACAGCAGCGATATGTATGCCCTTTGTTGCAGCAACCCACCGAACTCAATTGCTTGTTTACACATTAAAATTAAAATATATATATCTGCGGGAGGGAGGTCCCAGTGATCAATTTTTAATGGACTTTAAAGGCTTCGATTGCTGACCCACTTTCGAGCGACTTTCAGCGCGCTTATCGCCGTCTGTGGTGCAGCCCTGGTTCGCCACGTAAATGAATAAATATTTTTTGCAATTTTTTTGTATTACTTCTTCGTTTGCGAGTTCCTTTTTTTTCGGCATTTCATAGTGTTTGCTGTTGCATATGAGTAATGGAAGTGGACAGGAGGAGAGGAGAGGCAGGCGGGTGGAGGAGTGCAGGAGAAAACGAGGCGAGGCGCGGCTCACAATGGGCCACGCGGCGTATACGCAATACACATAGGCGGGAGACGGGGAGCCGGAGAGGCCGGACCGAGGCCTGTATGTATCTGTATCTGTATCCGTATCTGTCTGTGCATCTGCATGTGTGTCTGGCCGTTTGAGTGTGTGGGCAAAGCGGATTCCGTGTGCACAGTGCGAATGCAAATGGAAGCTGGCAGGCGTCGAAAACATAAAAACGTGAGAGGACCAGGAGCGGGGACAAGAGCAGGAGCAGGCGGAGGCGGAGAATGGGTAGCGAGAATGACCCACAATGAAAACGGACTGCACATGGAATGCACATGCCTATAAATATAGCACACACATCACCAACACAGAGAAAGAGAGAGAGAGAGCGAGGCCTATGTACTACAACCGGGCATCCGGGCGTGTGTGTGTGCCTGTATATAGGGTGGGGAGTATCGTAGTAAAACGCGTTGGCAGGTGACTGGAACAACAAAGGAGGGGCTGAGCGGAGCGATGGCTTGCCAGGGGTGGCACTCCAATCGGACTCTTTGCAAATGTTTCAGCCGAAAGCTGCGCTTTGAACAATCAAGCGGCAAGACAATGAAAACACAGAGCTGCAAACTGAAAACAGAAAACAAAAAGTACAAAAAGCAAGGCACAAGATGCTGGCGAAAGCGTAAATGAAACTGGGCCTGCCTGCCGTGCCTGGCTAACTGCAACTGGGAAACTGCAAGCGGAAGACCAGCAAATTGAAGCAAAACAGCAATGGCAAACAGGATATACAAAAAGCCGAGACCAGCAAACGAAACAAAACAATAACCATTTGCATGGCATATTTCGAGCCGAGTGTGCGTATACGTAATATCTGTGCGTTTACGCAATAGCTAGGTGTGTGCCATGTGCGTATACGTAATTTTTGAATGTCCGTGTCTGTGTGTGCATTGCAGGGTCCAGAGTTAATCGGCTGCAGCTCTTGCGTATTCAGGTCATCATTATTGATTCGCCAATGTTGCCGCCTGTGCGTATAGAGACATGAATTTTGCGTACGCACTCCTCACACACAGGCACACATTTTGGCCATTATGTAGTTACATGCCCACGCACACACACATTGCACATGCACAATTGCGAAATGGCCACATGGCCTGGTTATATATTTTGAGGCCTACATGCAGGCGCTATTAACTGCGGTCAGCGGCAACAGCAACGGCAACGGCGGCGAGGAGGGATCCTTCGAACCGGACATGCCCTTTTGCTCTAATCAGGCAGGCATTATGTAAAGTCAGTCAGCCAGCAGGACATCGTACGGCCGGACCACTGAACCATCCATACCATGTGCGTATGGGCAGCCCAATTTAAATCGCTTCCAAATTGCTGCTCCTGCCACAAGCACACCCAGACATACACACAGGCGAGCACACAAAGCTCCGAGGGAGCTGCATATCCGGTTGCAAATCAGGAATTTCTCTTTGCAACATTATCGAGTTTCAATAGCCCGGTTTCAAGTCGGCGTGCCGTTTACAATTATAACATAAATTCCTGGTCATAAACTCGACCAGCAAATCTTTGTGCACTGAGAAAAGCTAAGACCTTTTAAACACCTAATCTACAATTTAAAATTACTTATAACACTCTTTATGTAATGTCAATAAGAAAGAAACTTACATAACATATTTTTACCAATAATTCTATATATAATATACCTCACAATTTTATCTTAATTTCCTTTTTTAACATTGCTCTAAGCTCCTATTCATTTAGACCCTATTATAAACCCAAATCAAAGCTGCCTGCTGTCTCAATTTCTGCACTGCCTTCCCCGTCGTCATAACGATGCCTAGGATCCCCACGCTGACGGCGTTGTAATTTGAAAAAATTAAAACGATATCCATTTTGGCACAGCAATTTTCACTGTCGCCATCGTCAGACGCGTTTCAGCACCGCAGTGCGTTTGGCAATTTGCTGACTGCCATCAAATCCAAGTCAAGGATGATGTTGCCTAGGCCAGCACAAACTCGTTTAGTTTTCATTTTACCCACACAGCTAAAAAAAATAAAAAAAAAAACGAAAAAAGTGAAAAAACGACGCGGCTAAAAATTGCGTTTGCCTGGCAATTTCTGCCATTTTCACAGCTGCCGTGGCATAACCTTCCCCATAACCTCATTCAATTTCTTTTATATTTATTAGAATTTGCGAGCTCCTCTCTCTCCTTACTCAAAAATTGCTGCCAGAGACCCTATATGTAAACAGCCTCGTCTTCGCCAACTTCCATCTTTGGCTCCCAGCTCCTGAGACTCTGAGTCCTCCTGAGTCTCAGAGTTTCCCCAGCAGAAGCCTCCTGCCCGGGTGGACGTCTTCTGTTTAGGTGTCGTAAAAATGCCTTTTGCCAACAAGTCGCCGGAAACATAGGGGAAAGACGGGGTCCAGGCACCATGGCTGAGGACTCAAAGTTTCGGCATCAAAATAATCTATAAGTTGTGAGCCATAACAGAGAATTTTTTAAATTAAACTTACTACTACTTCATTATTCAAAATATAATAGAGTTCTAAAATCTATGGAAATGTCTCTGAAAATTCCTCTAAAAATAAAGTTCCCACTTCTATGTATATATCTTTCTCAGGCTCCCCAGTGAACATATGTACCACTCTCTCAACCACTGTGCGACCTGACTTGCACCTTTGCCTTTGCCTCGTTGTTTATTCTTTACCCTCTGTCTGTTGTGGAATTATTTTGTACACACACTTTTTTCCTGTCTCCTCGGTGTTTTTATACCGCTTATTTGCCTGCCGCTGCCGTTGTTTTTTGTTGTTCTTGATGTCCTTGTGGGTTGTTGGGTGGCTGGCTTCTTGGTTGCAAGTCAAACATGTCTGGCGGCAGGGAGAAGGCGGAGTAATACGAATATATTTCGTTACCTGGCGCTGATTAGAGGCGTTGTTGATAAGCCGTCTTTTCATTTTGAGCCCCCAGTCTGCCGTCTAAATTATGCATCAACAGTTGCGGCACTGTGCATCAGGCGGTGATAATCGCTTCCCCGCATCAAAGGATACATCCTGCCACTCCCAAAATTAACATGGTTTTTCCTTCTCCCCCTGAAGTAGTTGGAGGAGTAGTAGGTACTGGCACAAAAACTGACACTGGCCCGCAGGCCGGGGCATTAAGCCAACAGCAACTGGAACACGAGATGCTGTCATCCGCAGTCAGTCAGTGGCATTGTTGGTATTATAAGCTGGCCAAGGAGGAGGCCACAATGCGAGGGAACAATGCTGCAGGAGCGGCGTCAGCATCCAACAACATGTACTTGAAATGCAAGTCAAGAGCAGTAGCCTTCTCCATAAACCAACCCCACATCGGATCCCATTCCTCTGCAGAAGTTATACATGCTATGGATCCTGGAATCCATTCCTCACTGCACTCGAAAGACTTCAATTCGAATTGGTTCTATTTGTTGTTCTTTCTCTCGCAATAAGTAAGCAAAACAAGAAGGGATTTGTGTCTTGTTTGCAGATGAAATTACTCGCATGTTTATTGGCTTTGTGGCAGTGGGAGCAGGTCGGGTCAAAAACTTTAAATAGCAACCCAAATGTACATGTTTTACACTATTTTGACTGATTTTCATCTTGATTTTCTATTAAATAAATATAAAACCCATCAAGATTATAAATGTAAAGTAAATGCGCATACAAAACAGCTCTTTACATTTTAAAAGAAACATAGAGTCTCCACAAGATAACAAGTTATTCAAGAATAAACAAATTATTTAGCTTCGTCTAAGTTTATCTATTAAAAACAAAGAATATCAAAACCACTATGATTTTAGGATCAATTCAAATATAAAAACGGTAACATTTCATCTCTAATATTCCCTCTGACATAAGCCTTACCTAAAATTTAATTAATTGATAAGCTATATCATATTTTTCCTTTGATGTACATCTTATATTTCCCAATTTTCTCTCTCAAAGACTCTAATTGAAAGCTCTTCCAGCGGCAGTGTCTATAAATATTTGCTGACTCTTGGGTGAGGAATGACTATAAGATAAATTCAATGTTATGCAATGCATCGACTGCATTTTGCTCAAATGGCGTAAAAACTGAGATGCAATATGAATCTTTAGCCGGAAACGGGCGCTGATGCCCCCTTGAAATTCCAGAGAGCAGAAATCAAATATGCGCCCACAAGTAAACCGAGCGGCGGAAAGAAAGCAGAGCAAAGAATCCACGTCCCCTTCAGAGCAGAAACAGGAGCTGGAGGTAAATGGGAAAAGCAAAGGAAAATCGCGACCGGCAGCACACAGTCAGCATAGGAATGAAGGCCCGCCCGCAGGACACACGGGAGAATAGCACGCTTCAAGTTATTTTTTGCCATGAAATCTCTAAGGAACTCCCTGTCGACTTCTGAACACTATGCACACAGAAAAAAACGAGTGCTGAGAAGATTTTATATCAACAAAAAATATAAAGAAACTGTTAAAGCCCTGCAAAACTCGTTGGAAAGTATTACAAATTTTAGGATATAGTTTACAGATTATAACAATAATTTTTCCTGTGCAGTTACGTGTGTGACGGATAATAAGAGAATGGAATTGGGGGCGCGGAGCAGTGTAGTAGCTGGAAACACAGACATAGACCACGTTCAGCTCATCTGCTGGCTTCTTTCTTGCTGGTGGCTGGTGGCTGGCTGCTCAAGTAGCTTCAAGTTAGGAATTCATTGTTAGTTATGCGATTTCATTGCTTGTTTTCTTTACGAATTCCTTGAGACTTCGCAGGACTACGACACCGAGGCAAACTAAACGTCTTTCATTGGATTTTGGCATGCCAGGCATCACGGAATGGAATCACGACATCGGACGGAGCGGAGCAAAGGGGCGTCCTGCCTCAATCGCATCGCATCGCATTGCAGGGCAGCATGGACGAAGTCAAAGTGTTCGACATTATTTGAAATTCATGAATGGCAGGCAGCCTGTCCTTCGTCGTCCTGCCGGTCCTCCTCCTCATCTCTTGGGAACGTGCTTCCCTGGTTTCTGCTTTGTTTTCTGCGTGTTTTGTCTGGCAAATAAATTCAAGCAACAGCAGCTGATAATGGCTTATTACACCAGGACGACAATGCCACCCAATCTCGGATGGCCAAGTTCCCTTAGAATCTTTAGCTTCCGTTTCTGCAGCACTGGCTTTCTCTTTCTCTCACGCCCTTGATTGTAATTGAACACGCACGCTAATTAAGACGCCAATAGTTTTAGTTTTTGATACACATTGGTTTTTTGCTTCGCTTCGCCTTCGTTGTATTTTCTTCTCTCACGCCATTCGACATTAAAATCCTCACTTTCTTTGTGTGTTTGAATGAAGGCAATTATTACGCTAATTAAATGTTTGAGTTTATGCTAATTACGCACGCTGCCAGTCGAGCGATAGAGTTTATTGCCAAAGAATCCAATTAAAAGGTGGATCGAAGTTATTCCTTGAAATATCACGCATACGCAATGGTGTCCGAGTATTTTCTAATTGGATGGCTGTTGTCTTTAATTTGGTTTAATTATTAAAGACGTTTGCTTAATGGGAGAATATATTTTGTTAATTCATTTATGTGAAGCTCTTATTAAATTTCTCTGAGAACAGTGAAATAGATAAATGGCTTAAACATTTAAATTTAATGTTTTCCCTGTCTATCTACAGTAAAACCCATCTTTAATAATGAAGAAACCAATGTTTTTTTTTATTTAAGCTTTTTCTTGTAAGTTCTTTTTACTTTCTTGCTTAGCTGCTGACTTTATGCATTTATTTAATATTTGTCAACATTTTTTTCTTATTTTTTTAAAAACTCCATCATAATTCTGACCCATTTAATGCAAAATGCATACAGTTTACTCTGAAATATCTTCAGCATTACAGGGAGACGACAAATGACAAAGTTGCCATGTTTTCAGCATCATTACTTTGGAGTCCCCTCGCTGGCATTACCATGGACCCCAAGTAAAATGCTTTTTCCCCCTTCTAACGTTAACTAATGCATACGCTATTTCATCACAATAATTCTCTCTGCACTTTGCCCCTGTCTCTCTCTCTCTCTCTCTCTCTCTCTCTCTATCTTTCTTTCTGTCTCTCTGCTGTTGTGTTTCTCTCTGGCCCTCTCTGTTGCTGTGTTGCTTCTTCATTCCTGGCATTCGCACGTCACTCAGCATCAAGCGGAAACAGTTAGCAGCCATCATGGCTACCTCGCCATCTTGTTTCCCCCGCTGTCCGCCTCTGTGTGTGTGTCTGTGTGAGTGTTCATGTTGCATTTCTTTAAATGTGTGCGTAATTACTGTAGGTCCAACATCGTCCTCGTCGCGTGTTTGTGTCGGGACGACGCCGCCAACTTGTTTGCATACAAATTAAACTCGTCATTTATGTTAGCTCTCACTGCCCTGCTCTCACTCTCCACTCACCCATGCTCCATCTCACTCACTCCCTATTTTCTGTCCCTTTCGCTGCGCCCACTCAATAGCGCGCTCCGTTGCCCGCTGTAGATTAATTTATCATCTCGCTTTACAAGCATTCTATGAGTTTAATGAACTTTTAACAAGCAGCCATCCCCGCCCTCGGGCCACGCCCACCTTGGCGTAGTGTATTCCTCATCCTTTCCTACGTTTTTTTCTTGTTTTTCTTTGCACCCTTGCACATCCAATTAGTTTTTGCAATTTTTCCCTAGCTTTTATTAGCGCAATGCAAATATTTCTCTACTATTGGACCATATGGAACGCGTTGTAGTGGAGTCCGCTTAATTGAAACCCCGTGCACACTTTTTATGGCGAAAAAGTTGGAGCCAAGCTTATTGCTGCCCAAAAGCAATGGTTACTTTATTGGTTTAGTTCAAGGGTTTTAGGTTAAATGCTTGTTTTCGGGGGGATTTTGAGTATTTAAGTATTCAAATCAAATTGTTAGCTCTGTATGTTTGGTAAAGCTACAAATTCTTTTTTTTATTTTTCCTGATTTGTTTATATTTATCAACGGGATTGCATTTTTATTCTGTAAAATAAAAGTTAATTTAATTTTAAAAATATAGTAGACAGTTTAAATCGTTTTAAAATTTTATATTCTCGTTTATAGTTTGCTTGTTTCATAGCTTTTCATGAAAAGAAATGCAACATATTCAATTCTCTTTCCACAACAATTTAGATGTATAACTTTCTTCTTTAATTCATTTAAAATCCCTTCCAACTGATTTTTACTGTACCCCCCTAGCAAATGGTTTACCCAGCTCCAAAACAAATAAACTTTTGAATTATTTTATCCACCAGCCGAAATGCACAAATATTTTGAGACCTTACAACGCTCAAAGCCGATGCCGCTCATTAAACATTGAAAACATAATTAAAGTTTTAGCCGTGCATTGTCGGCCAAGTCCCGGGGCAAATTGCCACCAGAACCGCGCCGTTAGACCCCCGACTAAGGGGCGGACTAATGCGCGCAGCTTTCACGCGCCCAAAAGGTAATTAAAATGCTAATAAACACTCGTTAACTACATAATAACCGTGCTGAGGCAGCACGATGGAAGGCCCAACTAATGCTACTTATCTGCAAATTTACACCCGACACGAGTCCTGGCCAACAAAACACGTAGCAGTCTGGGGTCCTGAAATTTGCCAAATTTATGTCTCAAATATTCGCACACGCACCTGCACATAACGAGCGGAACTGAGAACTCGGATCCTGGCAGTTTTGTACTAGTTCCCAGTGCCCGCAGTGCGTAGCTCACTATATAGCCTTGGCATTGCTTATTATGCGCCCAACGTTTTCACTGAAATATGAATTACAGGTGAGATTTAAATAAATTAACTCACGCACATGCGGGAACGGCGTGAACGAGACTAACTACCCAAAACAGCGCAGCCTCCGGGCTCGAAAGGATAAGTTTTGTCCTTTAGCGGGTTTCTCAGTGATGGTGTCCTTGTGCACACCGCAGCTCTAGTTGCTTTATTACCTTTCATATGTGTGTGCACTGTACTCACTTGGCTTCCTTCATAAACATTTAGAGAGGAGAGCATATTAGGGAGTAATTATTTAGCTCAGGGTTGCTAAAGAAACGTTGGGTTCGAAAAGGTTTTAAGAGCATATATAAACCTGTAACATTTGAAATCAAATACTTTAAACTCTTTTTAATTTATTCATCTTCTCCTATTATATTTTTGTAATATAAAACTGCACTCCTTGAAGCCCAATCTGATTAATTAGTGTTCATTAAGTTACCAGGTAGGCGAGTTCGTTTTAATTGATTTAACTTTATGGGCACCCTTTGCGCTTACATAAATTAATGCGAAGAGGGCTGACCTGCAGCCACGCCCTGAGTGTAACCCATTAGGCCGACCCAACACTTCAGCCCAAACACAACACAAATTTTAATTAAAAATGTTTCGAGTGTTTTTCGTGATTATGCAGCCAGAAGCAGTAGGAATTACCCATGTCCTCGAACCGGCAACTTAGCAACTTGGGTGTTGGTTTTCCTTCTCCTGCTGGTGCTGTTTTTCGTCCTTGAGTAATTCGTAGCCCCGGTCATATTATAAATTATGACATAAAATCTAATAAACTCAGAGCGAGGTCTGGCACAAAATTTGAGATTAAAGTGCTTGCCAAAGTGTCAAATATTGAACCCAGAGCGGGGGTCTGTATATAGGATATTTCCCGTCCTTTGGTATATGTGTGAGCTGGATGTCGCAGGAGAACGAATTCATTATTCAAGCCTATTGTTGGGCATTAAATATGTAGCAAGGAAAAATAGAATGCCGGCGAAGACAAACTTGCAGCAAAGTTGTAGGGCGAGTGGCGCAGCGATAGCTCAGCTTCCAGCCTCGAGTCGAGTCGAGTTCCTGTGAAAAATGGACGAGAAAATGCGGCCGGTTAGGAAAATTTGCATAAAACAAGGGAACGAGGCACGAGTGTTTGGCACATAAACACGACGCCCGAATGCCAACAGGTTAGCCCGCCTTGCCCCCTGGAAAGTTCGCACCGATCCCCCGCCATGTGTAGGCCATTATGACTTACAACAAAGCCCAGGTCGCTGGCAACACAGAAACGAATTTGCATAAATAACAAAAAACATATTTAACCCCCGCACGCTTTTGACTTCTGCTCCCTGTCCGGGGTCACAGTTCATGCCCGGGCCAACTCAACCATGGGCATGGGCACCGGCACGACTGGGGGCCACAATCTGGCAAACTTAGCCAGGAAGGACCCGAGCTGTTACCTCGCCGACACTTTTCCTTCCTCGGCTTTATTTCCCCCTTTTCGCGTAAATACCCTAAAAGAATACATGTGAAGGCCTTGGCCAACTTTGATTGGAATTTTGTAATTATACAATTTAAAAATAATAAAATGTATATAAGTATAAATATATTTCACTCGGATAATACAAATAAAAAATGTATAAAAAATTGTATAAGGATATATTTTTAAGGGCATAAAAACGTCGATTTACCAAGGTCTTTTCTTTAGATCCGTGTTTTTTTCCTTTCCAACCGCCGCGCATAATTTAGAGAAACACATTAAGGAACCTTGGGAGCTGCGAGGGGTTGTGTGTGTGTGTGTGTGTCAGCTTCCGTATCCTCAGCGAGTCCTGGCCTCCTGACTCAAGACAGTTGCTGCCGGATTTGGCTTTTTTGCTGGAGTCGACTGGTTTTTTGACTCTGCCAAAGTATGCATGCGAAAATTGTTTGTGAGAATGTGGCGGCAAATATTTGGAATGAATGCAAAGCGGCAAATAAGCGACAGGACAGCGACAGATTCAGGATGTGCCAAAAAAAATAATGGGTTGCACAAATAAAACAAAAACAGTGGCAAAATTCCTTTGCCTCTTTTTCCGTGGAAGTGCTTAGCGACGCAAAAATAAGGAACTGAAAGTTTTTAGGATTTTTTTTTCTGTTTGCTATCCAAGAGATATACAGATGTTTTTACATTATATAAAACGATGATCCATTTATTGACCTAATACATTTCTTTTTAGTAAAATGCTAGTAAGATATTATTAAAATTAATTTGTGGTATGTATACTTCAACTATTTTTTTCCTTCCTAAGTATAATACAAAAATGGTTTTAAGTTTTAATCAGCACCACCTTTAATAGACTACATATTTATATAAAGACACATTATCAATCCTCAAACTGTGGCTTCCAATGGCTTGGTATATCCACCTCGTGCGTCTCACCCAACTCCAGCAGCAGGACTGCCCCATTTTTGGCCGTCTCTAAAGCCCGCACCAAGTTTCTGGCACATTGCTCTGCCGTCTGCATCTTTATCTTTCCGGCCATCAAGGGCGGTTGGTGTGGGAAGGTCGTCTTGTTAACAATATCATCCAATAGGCCAGTTACAGTAAAGCCCGGACATACGGTAATAAATCCCACGCCAGAGCGATCATAATAACTTGGGTGCTAGAGGAGGTTTTCACTAATTATAATTAATACTTAATTATTTAATATTTTCGAACCTACAGCCATGGCCCGGGTAAAGGTGGTAACTCCCGTCTTGGCCGCCGAGTAAATGGCCGCTGTGGCCAAAGGCTGCAGTCCAGCCACCGAGGATATATTCAGTATAAGTCCACCCCTGCCGCCCTTCGTCTTGTCCATATACTCCAAGGCTGTCAGGCAACTGTAAACTACACCCAGCTGAAAATAAAAAAAAAAGAATTAATGAGGAATTGGATTTGAATGTTTAATCTGCTTACCAAATTAATTTGAATGGTCTGCTCGATCAGGCGATCGTTTATTAGTCCACTGCCATTTACCACCACATCGAAGTGGCCTAATCTCTCGGCAGTGGCCTTGTAGGCCGCCTCAATGTTTGACTTTTGGGTTATATCCACTTTTAGAAAGAATATATCCGTGTCGGGATTATTGCTCTTCCACTCAGCCAGCACCTGGTTATTTTCTGTTAAATCAAAAATTGCAAGCGACTGAAAGCAATCAATTAATGTTTATAGATTAAAATAAATATACTATTTCGTATTTACTTAGTAGTTTACCTTTATTTTTCGCTGAAGCAACTCTTGTACACTTTTCTGTCCTATGCCACCGAATCCGCCAACGTAAACCAAATTTTTGCCCGACAAATCCATTTTTTTAAACTAATTTTCTATGCCAGAAGATTCCGTGCAAAACAGTCGACGGCAAAATGCAAACTACAGATCTTGATAAACCCCCTTGGACTAGATTCCATGTTTATATATGTTTATACGCAATATTTCAGTGTTATCACCCATTTTTAGCTATCGCGCAGAGACCTTTGCAGCGTCACGATTACAACTATAATTAAATTGTTATCAGTGTTTCATATGGAGGGTCTTGCCATTAATGTTTTTGTAAGAGTGAAAAGTGAATTTTGAGATAGTAAGCACTGCGTAGGGTAGACTGTTATAAAACTAAGCTAGGTCGTTGCTCTAGCAAACTTTTATTTGATAAAGACTGCGATTGAGTCGCCCATCTGGCTGATATTTCCGCTAGTCCCTCAAAGCATTTATAAACGCTATTGCTATCAATAACATCTTGCGGCAACATCTTGAATGCCATTCGGGGACCCAGGATACTTATCGTGGCCAGCTCGGAATAGCCGTCCAATCAATATGCTCCTTCCGTGGGCCACCGTGTCTCCAAGTGGAGTTCAAATAACAGACCAAAACCACAGCTAGCGACAAAAAACTGCAAACAGAAACTCCAAACACGCCACAAAATGTAAGCATTTAAAATCTATTAAAAGGGTTATTTTTATTTTTAATATTAAGAAGAAAATTGTCAAGTATAAGCTAATAATAAAAATGTATACATCAAGTATTTTTTTCCGTCCCAAGATTAATATAAAACTGGTTTTAAGTTTAAATCAGCACCAACTTTAATAGATATATTTATACAAAAACACATGATCAATCCTCAAACTGTGGCTTCCAATGGCTTGGTATATCCACCTCGTGGGTCTCACCCAACTCCAGCAGCAGAACTGCCCCATTTTTGGCCGTCTCTAAAGCCCGCACCAAGTTCCTGGCACATTGCTCCGCCGTCTGCATCTTTATCTTTCCGGCCATCAAGGGTGGTTGGTGTGGGAAGGTCGTCTTGTTAACAATATCATCCAATA